>CM019714.1:19211149-19363366 GCA_009760885.1 Achatina immaculata
TTATGTGTGATTATTGTTGTTGGTAAAGAATGTGTTGAGGTATGTGTTTGATTTCTTGATGTTAGGAAAAGTTAGCTGGGGTAACAAACTGGCCACAAAAAGAGCTAGGACCTAGGATGGAAATCGTTTGGAGGGGATGCAGTTTGGGATCCCTTGTACGGCTGTACTTCAAATGGGAACAAAGTAATACTGAAAGAACGGCTAGCGATTTAAGAAAAAGCAGCAGAACGAACCTGCCACGGTAGAAGAGATAACAAATTAATAATGATAATGAGAATATAGTAAGATGTTAATACAATGTATGGGTCAGAAACGTGGAGTACAACAAAGAAAGATGAACAACAATTGCAGATCTTTGAGAACAAGATCCTAAGAAGAATCTTTGGGCCCATAAAGGATACTAACAGTAGAGAAAGGAGAGCTAGAAAGAACACTGAACTGAACAGCTTATTTAAATCCCAACGAGATATAAATGTCTTGAAATTGAACAGGCTACGCTGCCTGCGGCCATGTAGAAAGGATGGAAGAGAACAGACAAACGAAAATGATGTATGCACAAGAGATGAGGCAAACAAAACCAAGTGGTAGACAAAGACAGAGATGGAAAGACAACATAGAAGAGAATATAAAAGAAATTGGTGTCACCAACCGGAGAGAGAAGATTGAGAATAGAGAGGAATGGAGGCGAACTTGATCAGCAGCAATGAGCCGTAATGGCTCGGAAAGCTCAAGAAAAAGAAGAAGAAGAAGTTAATACAGGCACCAAGTAAGTAACATTTTACAGAAAACTGGGAAGGTAAATGCTAACAGGCACATCCAACTTTTATGTGCAGATGGTCTTGGACATACAGGTCCAAAACTGTGCCCCTTAACGGCGTGGGAACGGGAATTTTTACCTTTACTTCCACCATCAAGACAAACGTGGTCGAGCTTGTCTGGATAAACGCGCTGCTGGAGAGTGGCGTGTGAGCTGAGTAAGAAATGAGTGCCAAGTCCACCCCTCTGTCACAGCCGTCTCTGGAGGGCAGGATAAACCGAACGAACAGCGAGGGACTCTCTAGGCCAGCCTCGCATTTGAAGACAGTCATTCCAGCTATTTGAATTGGGCACTCGACAAGTTGTGTTGAGGACAGACTGCTGCTTAGGAAGGTCGGTAATGTCTGCCTACATTGCTGGTAGTGAATGAAGGACAGCACACATAACCGTCCCGTATATACAGAACTTATCACGAGTCACAACGGGAGAGGAGAGAGAAGAAAACTACCTCCTTTTCTCCTTTTCTTGAAATAAAGATCAATCAATCAAACGCTTTGACGTAGAAGACGGAGCATTCTAATGTAATATATTTTCATGGAGGTAGATAGAGGTGTGTCGCTACGTTCCGCAAGAAGATAGAAAAAGCGAAGAAAGTTTGCATAAACAAGAATGTCAGAAAGTAATATAATATTTTTGATTGTGTATCATATATTTCTGACTAAAGAAGATGATCTTGATTAATACCGACTTCATTTTCTCACACATCCAGATTTCTGTTGTTTAGATTAGTTTTCACAAACATTGCTACTTCTATAATCAGAGCCGAGCAAGTGCGATGAAATGTTCTCTACAGAATTCATTTAATTCTGACAAATAATATATTCGACTTAGAATTCACAGCATCACTTGTACTAAGATGCAATATGATATAACCTTCGTTAGTTTCGTCGTTGAAGCACATCAATATCAAACTATCATATTCTACATGCAACATTTCTCAATGTTCTTCTATTTCACAATATTCTACACTTGATAATAGAACAATTCAAGACTTTTTACTATATTCGATCTGCAACACGTGGTCAATCAGTTACACAACTAAATCACTGTACTCGAAGTTTCAAAGTAACAAATATTCATAATCACTTGAATCAGTTGAAACACAGCTTCAATCTGTCCTAAAACTACTTCTTCAGAACTGCTTTTCCTGAGTATCTATTGCTCTAATTGTCCATCTATTCCAACTGTCATTACCTACGTCTTCTTTCTCTCTCGGGTCTTCTCTGGTGTGTGTTCTTCTTCTGCTGTTCTTCTCTGATTGTCTGTCCTTCTCTTGTCTGGACCGGACTCAGTTCACTGATTGTCCTTGTTCCTCTGTCTTCGGGGTTCCGTCCTCTGTCTCCTCTTCTTCCTTGTTCTTATTGTCTGTTCTTCCGTCTTTGGGCTCCCTCCTCTGTCTCTTTTTCTTCCTCGTTCCCTACTGATTGTCCCTCATTCAAACTGCCCCGTGACTTACATGTTGTAAGTCAATTGTCCAATAGGCCACGCCTCTAAATATTTAATTGGTCAACTGGCCGAGTTGGTCACTCCTTTATTTAAACACCGAGTGCAATTGCGTCCTAACGCGCGTCAGTCTGTGTCAGTTTCGTCTATACAGTTGTTATTTAGCTAAGTCATTATCGTGCTCTTTCCTGCCGGAGATTTTATTGCGTCCTCGATTTTCATTGTGGCTGTCTTTTCTATTCGTCTTTTCTATTTTGTTTACACGTGTCAACGTCCAGTCACTCCTTTGTTATCACTGGACCATCCTACTTTCTGGCGTCCCTCCTTTGTCTTCCATATGTGTCAGCGTCACTGAGTCTCGTCTTTTTCTATTCACTGTTTCCACTGTTTACTTCTGTCCACGTCATGGAAGTTTTATACCTTTCTCTTCCTTTTTCTACCTACTTTTCTCTGTCGTTATTCGATGTTACTATTTTCGTTACTGTAAATTTCATAATCATATTCATTAATGATAATAATAATAACTATAATTATTATTTACAAGGCCATTCTACAGTAAGAGGAGCATATATAAATGAAAAATATACAACAATCCAATATTTCGACTAAAGCCTTTTTCCAGGATCACATACAAAAACAGCACAAGAGATAAAAACACAAAAAGCAGATGAGCAATTAAACACTTAGCTATGCTGATCTCATCCTTGTGAGAAAAATGGGCATAAAATATGCCCAGATAGACGTAGGTAAGCACAAAATGACAGAAGGCGACTGAATGAGAAATGAAGTAAAGATGCATGACGCTGTGCCCCAACATACAGTTACAAACACTATCTATTTGACTGCTTTTGTATGATAAGCGAAGATGAATATGCTTCAGTGAAGCGAACTGTATCAGGTCAAGACCCTGCCCCACCTCTCTGTTGTTGCTCCTAGTAACAGGCTCGGAGTCTGGCAGACGGGAGAAGGGATCACTGTAGTCCCCACGATGGCGAAGGGTTTCGACAAGCAGTGCGCCAGTTTTGAGTGTGTGTGTGTGTGTGTGCTTTTCAGCTTTACTCTGGGTCTGCAGACTACCCACGTAGACCCACTCCCCGTCTGATACGACCCCCGTGCTTCTATGCTATGTTAGAAAAATAAGAGCTAATTTGATCTCCCGACTCTAAGACACTTGGCCAGTTTTCTAATAGGTTTCATGTGGAAGAATTCGTGTCCTATCATAAATCATGTATCTACCGGAATCTCCCAATGACCACACAAGATTCACTACACTTGCCAATTTGTAACACAGTTGATACGATAATTTTATCTGGCGCGGCTGGCAATTTTTATAGTCCCCTGATAATCTCCCAGCTAAAGGGGAATATAGTTCTCCTATTTTGTACTGTGTAGGCTGGAGTATTCATACATAATTGACCGACTTTGGCCATCCCGAACAGGCGATGTCCTGGCTACAAGACGGTCTCAAGAGGCGTATCTTGGTATTCCACGTGCATGATTTCAAATAAGTAGCTCAGTATGGGCGGAGTTATGGCTTATCTAGAGGATTTGACTGATTTGTGTAGGCGCAGGATTTGACTGATTTGTGTAGGCGCAGGCTGCGTGAAGCTCTTGCTTGGGTTAGGCTGCAGTAGTTCGCAAAAATCCCTGGTCTGTTTTTTTTTTTTCACACCAGATTGTCCGCGAATCCTCACTACGTTTTAAAACATTATACGAAAAGGACTTTCATTGATATACATTCTTTCACGGGAAAATTCCTCCTTTTTAGGGGGAAAATCTTCCCTTTAAGTGGAAAAACTCCTACCTTATACAGAAAGAAACTGCTCCCTGTTATGGGAAAATTCCTCCATTTTGTGGGAAAATTCATTCGTTTGTGGGAAAATTCCTCAATTTTAGTAGAAAATTCCCCCTATTTTATGGGAAAATTTCCTCCCTTCGACGGGAAAATTCCTTCCCTTAGATTTACACACTCCCCCCCCCCAACCAGGGAAGCCATCTGCCTCCCTGTTGAGAAACACTGAACCGTTAAGGTGATGTTCCTCAAACTTCTCTTCTTTTTTTTTTTCTTGGGGGAGAATGGGGTTTTTAGAATTTATGGCGAATACATAACGTCAGATGCTATCAATAACCTCCACTCTGGCGAATACTTAACGTCAGTAGCTATCAATAACTTCCACTCTGGCGAATACAGAAAGTCAGTTGCTATCAATAACCTCCACTCTGGCGAATACGTAAAGTCAGTTATTATCAATAATCTCCACTCTGGCGAATACGTAACGTCAGTTGCTGTCAATGACCCCCACTCTGCCCACGTTCGTACCCCACTCCGTATCATTTTTATCCCAGTTAGTCTCCCTACATTACAGGCTTGAGTTCTATACAAGAAATGACGTCGGGCTGTTATCTGAAGCACTTAATCCGACGTTTTCTGCCCAAGCCCAAGCGTCGTGTAAGCCACTTCGCAGTTTTCAAGGCACTGGCCGAAGAGCTGCTGAAATGTCTCTTCAGTTTTATCTATTCCTTTTTGCAAGCGGAAAAAAAGATGATGTTATGCTTCCTTGTTTTCTCAGAACCAAGCATCTTGGAGCAGTTTTTGGGGATCGGATAAGGATATTGGTTACACTGGGTTGCTTCTGGGCAGATTCCACTACCATAAGCTCTAGGTGGGGGTCCTACCTTGTGTATTTCAAGCTGAAGAAGTTAATCAGCTTGTTACAAGAAACATTATCAAGAGGGGAAATTAACAAATCTTGACCAGCTCTTCTTGCCTGCTTCAAGAACTGCAAAGAATTCTAGCCGTAACCCTTCATCAACAGAAATGGCAAACTCTATCTTCACAAGCTCCTCTATCCTTCTTCAAGAACTGCATAGAACTCTAGCCCCAACCTTTCATCAGCAGAAATGGCAAACTCTGTCTTCATCAGCTCTTCTTGCCTACTTCAAGAACTGCATAGAACTCTAGCCCCAACCTTTCATCAACAGAAATGGCAAACTCTGCCTTCATCAGCTCTTTTTGCCTTCTTCAAGAACTGCATAGAACTCTAGCCCAAACCTTTCATCAACAGAAACGGCAAACTCTTATCTCCCTTGATGATATTACGCAGTAGAAAGCAAGGAATTCCAACACCAATCCTCGGGTTTTACTTTGAATTTTTCCCTCTTGTGCTAAGATATGGATTATGAAAGTCTTTGTTTCAGTTCTTCTATATGTCTGTGGGGATGGAGAAATTTGATGCCGTAATGTTTCCTTCTTCCTCTTCTTCGTTGTCATTTGCCTAGACTAAAACAGAATTAGTATTTGTATTACTGAACACTAACATGTATTTTGCTCACACACTGTTCTGTACTGTGTCTATTACGTATTAACATGAGCATTGAGTCCACTGACACAACAGACGTTACATTGGTATACGCCATGTAACACGACAACCCAGATAACAATAACATACAACTACACATCAATACACGACATGACCAGTTACATGTAATCGACTAACTCAACAACACAGTTGACGCTTAACAAGAATCCAATAATCACAGGATTCAGCAGTCACCAAACAATCAGCAAATATTTACTGATGAATTCCATTTGTTCGATGTGTGTTGTATAGATGTGGAGTGTAAATGATGAGAACAATTACAATGATCATTTTAAAAAAATGTTCGGGCAATTAACAACGTCATGGGACTAACTCAAACATTGATAAAACATACTAACTTCAAAACTACAACATACCTTTCAGTCTGAAAGAATTACAACCTTGTCCAAAAAGGGGACAAATCAAACACACACTCTACATGACAACTACAACATCTGTCCTGAAAAAGGAGAATCCATTTAACAGAACATTGTCCTAAAAAGAACAATCCATCTAACACAACTACGACAACTGTTGCGCTAAAAAGGACACATAAACACAACTACTACATACTAGAACAATACTTCTGTCCTAAAAGAGGACAATCACACCAAACTTACATAATCAACCAGAGAATCCCTAACATCCCTTTCTAGAAACAAAAAAAACTCACAACATTCGGACCAAAAAGTCACTCATTTATACATCCCGCCCAATAGATCCACATGACTGAGTTCTCCCTCGGAACACGAAGATACTTTCTCCGTGCTAGCATAAACAGGTGAGTTGTCTGTTGACCACACAACAGGGTTTATCACACACACACACAAATCTGTAACAGAATAATATTCTGTTACAAGACATCGACGCTAGTCTCTTTCACAGACACGGCAGTTCATCTCCACTTCTCAGCATCACCGCATAGCTCCTTCTGTAGAGAGTTGTGGTCTGGTCAGGTTTCTCTGCCTCAGTGGTCTGTATTTCTTGCTCTCCCTGAAGGATTTGAACGTGTTTCCAGAGATCTTCCAGTGACTGATGGTCTAGTAGATAGTGTTTAAGCTTTGCTTCCTATGGTGCTTGCAGAACTCTGCGTTTATTTTTTTTTAACCTTGGCTACACGGTTTCGAATGGACGAACGCATCAGCAGCAGGCCATCTTGCTTACAACCGAGAGGCCTACAGGAGAGCTGTTAGGGAGGCAAAGTTCCGCAATGGACATGCAAATGACTGACTTACTGACTGACCTGGCTTCGAAACTATTCAGATTGTGTACAAGCCTCTGCTAATTATTGTACTGCTGTCCTGGTGGGTTACTGTACGCTAGGTAAAGGTACAAATCCCCAGTTTCCATACAATTAGTCATATTGGGGATTACGGCATTAGCCCCATATTTCCAAGACCGTCGGCATATGAAATTGTGATGTGGTCATTTTCATGGATTTAACCTTCCCAGATTTCTCTAGTACCCATTTCTTAAGAGCTGGATGGAGCCCGGGCCTTTCTGGTGTGGAGGTACCAGAAAAAAAAACCCACTTTCGGGCTATTATTGTGCACACGTCTATACAGATTACTGTGAACATGTCTGCGCTGATCATTTCCTTGTTGTTGCCTCTGGGTGGTTCGGGTTTTGATGATATAAAACTGAAAGTAGTAACATATACTAAATGTCGTATGTCCTATGACTCTAACCTGAGAGCTAATCAATGGGAGAACTATACTCGCTACATTCTGCTAATATGAGGGGCGGGGGGGGGGGGGGTGGAGACGCTGTCCCACGAGGCAATCAGCGAACCATAGCTGATATGCTAGCGTCAGGGTTAGCGAACCATAGCTGATATGCTAGTGTCAGGGTTAGCGAACCATAGTTGATATGCTAGTGTCAGGGTTAGCGAACCATAGCTGATATGCTAGCGTCAGGGTTAGCGACCCATAGCTGATATGATAGCGTCAGGGTTAGCGAATCAAAGCTAACCAAGACCCTATCTCACCTTTCCGTTGGTATCCCCAGTAAAGGTCTAGGCTGGCTAACGGGGCAGGGACCGTCACAGTCCCCATGGTGGTGGAGTCTGCTAAAGAAGCATTGCACACCCCCGCCCCCTGTTTTTTTAGCTGTACTCCAGGACTGAAAAAATAGCTGTCATAACCTGCTCCCACGCCGATAGATGCTGTACCTCAACACCTTCACAGCAATGGATGCGAAGAACACCAGCTCTCAGTTACATGCAAGACAAGACAAGACAAGACATGAATGCTCTTTTCTGTATGTAAAATGTTAACAATTTCATTAAACGGGGATGTTCATCCATGCAATGGTTCTCAACGAATTGGGAATTTATGATTTCGGGTGCGGGGAGAAGAATCTGGAATAGACACCGACTCCAACTGTTGGAATATTGATCTACGTTGTAGAAATATCAATAGTCTGGGGCTGTCACTCTGTGGTCTCAGTTCTTCCCCTTGAAATATTAAATTTCCGAAAAGGGAGGGAAGCATTCTTCACAGGTTGAGAATCCCTGCCCGCCTACAGTTTGTTATCAGCGGTGTAATGAATGCGCGCTGTGTCTTTCGCCTTTGACATTTGGAAAGATGAATACAGGCAGAAAATGCCCCCAAAAGTATGATTTTCATTGCCACGAACAAAACGTCATTTATATCCCTTTGTACACCATAGCCAACCTGTTCTTTCGTGCTTGTTTTCGCCTTCCTGTTTTCTGCTCCACGTATAAGTGATTTTATGGGCACTTATTAAGACACAACAGAGTAAAATAACCACATGTGAAATGAGATGTCTTAAAAAAAAGTAACAAACATCACCAGGTTTGACACGCTAAGAAATGACACAGTAAGACAGATGGTAGGAACTACACCATGTCTGCGAGACAGAGAGAAGCAAAGAATCAAGTGATTCGGCAACTTATTGAGAATGACACACTCACAGCCAGCGGCGAGAGCCTTCAGTGAAAGAACTACAGGAGGAAGACCCAGAAAGAGATGGACAGATGGCATGAGAGAGACACTCGCTACTTATGGCATGACCGTCACTGAGGCCACTGATTTGACCCAAAAATGGCCAACTGCATCTCCCACCCTCGACATTCCATGGTACAGGAAGAAGGATAAAGTAAAACAGACTTATCATTCATGGCAGTCAAATATTAGGACGTTACATCTCATGCAAGAGACAGATGGAATGTGACTTGTCTTGTCTTGTGCTGTCTTCCTGTAACTGAGAGCTGGTGTTCTTTGCAGGCGATGCTGTGAAGGCGTTGGGCTACAGCATCGTATCAGCGTGGGAGCGGGTAATGTCAGCAATATTTTCAGTTCCGGAGTATATCTAAAACGCAGGGGGGTGTGCAATGCTTCTTTAGCAGACTCCACCACCATGGGGACTATGGCGATCCCTGCCCTCGTTAGCCAGGCTAGGCCTGTTACTGGGGGTACAACGGAGAGGTGGGACAGGGTCTTGGTCAGCTATGATTCGCTAACCCTGACGCTATCATATCAGCTATGATTCGCTAACCCTGACGCTAGCATATCACCTATGATTGGCTAACCCTGACACTAGCATATCAGCTATGGGTAAATTTGAGACAGCCTAACTGGACAGCGTCTTCACCTCACAGATGAAGCATGAAAAGATATACAATGAGGTCTTCTCACTATACTTGGTTTGTTGTTGATATACTGTTAAAAAAAGAGAGACGCAACAAATACGATTTTTCAATTTAAACTGAAGTTTGCTGATCAGACAAGGGCAAGTTGCCTGAAACGTTCACTTGGACATCAACTTCACGTGCTGCCCTGAAATGTACTCAGCAGATGATTCATGAGCACAGAGAAGCGACACTAATCAAAACAGCATTTTTGACAATAACTCACAACAGGTTCACGAGAATCCCATGAAACTTACTGAACACAAAACTCACTGACCATGTTATTGAATGCCTATAAAAGATTAAGGGGATGGCGACTGCGGTAAAACTGCTTCAAATAATAAAGGTAGATTGTATGGTGTAATTTTACAAGGTGGCGGAGGGAGTGAGTAAGTGAAAAAAAACGAATAGAAAGTATGAGAATGTATAAATGAAAAGCATCCAGCATCCGATATTTCGGTGTGAGCCTTTTTCGAGGATTACATAACAAACGAGACAAAAAAAAACGAATAACTAAGCGGGAAATTTATCTTAATGTGGCATCCTTCAATAGAAGGGAACACAGAAATGCCTGTCCACTAGATAAGACACAGAGACCACGCGGGGCCACAAAAAGAATAAGCCGATAGAGCCAATCGTAAAGAAGAGGCGGAGAGAGAGGAGGGGGAACGAAGGAAGAGGAAAGGTAATAGACACATGAAAGCCCTTATAGAAGAAGAGAAGGTGGCGATAGGGAGGGGAGCTAGGAGAAAAAAACAAGAAAGTAGAATATAAATCATAGAAAAAAGGATGGTAAACTAAAGTTAAAAAAAGCTCAAGACATTGTTAATTCCAGCTGGGTGGAGATAGCCAGTCTGAAAAATATGGCGCAGTTCTAAGACCCTCCGAGATATCAGCAGAACAAGAGCGGATCGCACTAACAGAAATGTCCTGTTTTCCCCTATGGTTGCTAAGGCAAAAATGTTTAGCCACAGTGTCCAGGCCCTCTTAGAAATATCGTTAATATGTTGGCGAAAACGATCTCCTAAGTGTAAACTGGTCTCCCTTTTGTATTTCATACAGCAACGTTTGCACATATTGGCATAAATAACACTGCATGAACTGCAGGTGAAACCCTCCTGAACTGATAATGTGGACTTAGGGAAGGAGATGTGGCTAGCCTCGACAACAAACGGGCAACTGTGCCTTTTGCAACATTGCCGTTACTATCGGTCCTACCAGGCTTATTATTTCTGTCCACTATAAAACTACAGACTCTCACAGCTATCTATTATTCTCTTCCTCCCATCCCAGATCGTGTAAGGACTCTATTCCTTTTTCTCGGCTTCTTAGGTTGCGACGTTTGTGTAATGAGGATTTGGATTTCCAGGATCAAGGCCATAAAATGCTACATTTTTTCCGTCAACGCGGCTATCCAGAACATGTTCTCTCGTCGTCTTGGAACCGCAACAGCCATATATCGCGGCAACAAGCCCTCACCCCTAACCGCACTGTAGCTCGGACAGAGTTAAACTGGTACTCACGTACCACACTCATAGCTTGGCAGTTAAAAACATACTTTTTCGCCATCTCCATCTCCTCCAGGCTGAGCCTGATACACGTGAACTTTTTGGGGACCCCCCACTGGTGGCTTACAGATGGACAAGAACCTCAGGGACCTTTTAGTTCGAAATCGCCTTAAGACAGATGACACTTTTTATGGTACCAGACGCTGCGGACGCCGTAAATGCAACACTTGTCCGTTTGTTGTCGAGGCTAGCCAGATCTCATTCCCTAAGTCCACGTTATCCATACAAATATTTCGGAATAGAATTCTGACAAGAATTTATGAACCGGCAACAGTGGAAGATAAGAGGTAACAAAGAAATCTACACATGGAAGATAAGAAGTAACAAAGAAATCTACACATGGAAGATAAGAAGTAACAAAGAAATCTATACATGGAAGATAAGAAGTAACAAAGAAATCTACAGCCTCGTTTAACTCTCAGCTTTTGGTGGTCATTGTGACAAACAACAGACTGAGGTGGCTCGGGCATTTAAAGAGAATAGAGGAGGATGAAAGTAAGTGAAAGAAAGAATGAAAGATAGACATAAAGAAAGAAAGAAGAAAGAAAGAAAAGAGTAGAAAAAAGAAAGAAAAATACTGATAGTGAATACTGAAAATAGTAAAATATCATGGATAATGAATGCTGATAAAATAAAAATTGATAATAACGACAAGGACAAGTACAGTGACGATAAATTAAGAAGAAAAGAGAACATAACTCACAGAAACAAAAACTGCTCTTATTTCTCTTGTCATCATCATGTCTTGTCTTGTTTTCTGTCTTCCTGGAACTGCGATCTGGCGGGGTTTTTTTTTTGTGCAGGTGATGGTATGAAGATGTTGAGAACATAGCATGGTGTCGGATAGGGAGCGGGTTATGGCGGTCATTTTTTTCCACTCCCTGAGTGGCGATAATGTAGGGGACGTGAATGTTTCTTTAGCAGCCCCCCCCCCCGCCGCCACGATCCTTGCCTCCCCACCCCCAGTTAGCCAGGCTAGGTCTGTTATTGGGTGTACCAACATAGAGATGTGGAAGTGTCTTGGTCACATATGGATCACCAACCCTAACGCTAGTGCTTCAGCTATGACTCGCTGACTGCTAGATCTTACAGTGTATGTGTCTTCGTCTCTTAAAAAATGTTCATATATTGTTAAAAAAAACACGCAACAAATACGATGTTGCGATTTAAACTGAAGTTTGCTGATCAGACGAGGGCAAATTGCCTGAAACGTTCACTTGGACATCAACTTCACATTCTACTCAGCAGATGATTCATGAGCACAGAAAAGCGACACTAGTCAAAACAGTGTTTTTGACAACAACTCATGACAGGCTCACGAGAATCCCGTGAAACTTACTGAACACAAAACTCACTGACCATGTTATTGAATGTCTATAAAAGACTGACGCTCCTCGAATCAATTCATGTGAAAATTCAATGCGTAAGCATGGCTTATCTCACTACAGAACAGCGACTCATCATCAATGAACGTTTACAGATTGGACAGTCACAAAGTGTAGTGACCAGACAATTCAATGTGGTTAGAAGCACCATTAGTCGCCTTTGGAGAAGATTTCCAGAAACTGGCTCAATTGCAGACCGGCCGAGCAGTGGAAGACCCATAATCACAACTCCTGCCGAAGACCGCTTCATACGGCTGCGTCACCTCAGGAATCGATTTGCATCTGCGTCCTTAACAGTCCAGTCAATGACAGCAGCTCGTCGAATTTCAGATCAAACTGTCAGGAACTGGCTGCACGACGCTGGTCTTTGGATTAGAAGACCCTACAGAGGTCCTGTTCTTACGGACCGGCATCGCCAGAACCGACTGCAGTGAGCGAACCAGCATCGTCAATGGATCGTTGCGAATGATTGGAGAAGGGTTTAGTTTAGTGATGAATCATTCTTTCTGCTCCAGCGACACGATAGACGGAGAAGAGTTTACCTTAAAGTCTATGAGCGCTACGCCCAGAACTGCGTGGATTAGGCTCCTCCACATGGTGGTGGTGGTGTACTCGTGTGTGGGACGATCAACTTCGTGGGAAGAAGTGACCTAGTGCAAACTGAATGACGCCTGAATGCCAAACGATACGTCGCTGAAATTCTTCGTCCTCACGTCCTTCCACTTCTTGTTGCACCAGGGTCGATTTTTCAGCAGGATAACGCTCGATAACATGTGGCACAACTCGCCACCAAGTTCCTCGTGGACAACAACATCCAGACCATTCTGTGGCCATCCATGTCATCAGACATGAACCCAATAGAATACTTATGGGATGGACTCAACAGACAAGTCCGCCAGCGAGACGTGGCGCCAACCAATCTCCGACAGTTGTCTCTTGCACTGCAAGAAGAGTGGGCAGCCATCCCACAACAACAGATCCAACGGCTAATCGGATCCATGTCAAGGAGATGTCGTTCTCTGATATAGGCCAGAGGAGGCCATTCATTTTACTGAAACGGAGGTCTCAGTCACAAATAATAAAGGTCCAAACCAAATTTAATGAATATCATTTCATTTTCAAAGTCTTAAAGTTTATTCATGCCAGGATTGAAACATTAATTCGGTATAGTAAAATTTTGATATAAGTTTGAAATTTGGTGTCCATTACAACTACAGGAGTGTTGCGTTTCTTATTTTGAACAGTATACTTTACGTCTGTCCGTCTGTCTGCCTGCTTGCTGCCCAAATGACTGCCTGTCTGGCTGTCTGTCTGTGTGTCTTTGTCTCTTAAAAAATGTTTATACGCTACGTCCGTCTGTCCGTCCGTCTGTCAGTCTATCTGCATGCCTGATTGACTGACTGATTGACTGCTTGTCTTCCTGCCTATCTGTATGTCTGTCTGTCTTTGTCTCTTAAAAAATGTATATACTTTACGAAAACCAGCCTCTTCACATTTGGAATGAAGCACAGAGTACATATCCAAGATCATATCCTTCAAGAGTGCCCAAAACACGCGGACCTGAAACGAGAGACATGGCCAGAGGATAAGCTTGGGGCAAAAACCCTTGGGGGGCTTCTATCAGGATCTGGAGAGGACTGCGAACTTTGGTATGTCGACAGAGATTAGGATTTGATCTGACTAACAGCCTCGAACGAAGAAGAAGAAGATGATTGATTGGTTCATTGAGTGATTGATCTTCATTTCAAAAGAATTAAGAATTGGGCATACAGGCCGGTCTGACATTCTGCCCTTTATCATGCAACTTTCACTCTGTTCCAGACATGAACAGACTCTTTTCAGAAGAAGAAGAAGTAGAAGAAGAACAAGAAGAAGGAAACAGAGATTCTCACACTCATTAATCCAGATCAAATTAAGCTTACATTCAAAGTTCAAAGTTCCTAACCCTAGGCGTGCTTAGTGCAATGCTCAGAAATTGATTTCCAAAAACGCGTTCATCAAATACGCTTTAAAAACCTACGCAGTTTCTTGGAAGGGAAAAATGGTCACCAGTATTAACGAACTAATTATGTCCCATCATCTAATTTTACAGTGTTAAGGCATGCCACATAATGCGTGGGAGAACATACGCCTGTTATGTCCTGAGTGACAGTTAGGGCAGCAGGAGCTGTGTATGCCCTTTTCATAGATCCTTCCACCTCCTGCGCTCTCGGGGACAAAAGAAAAAGAAAAGAAAATTAAAACTCCACTTACCCAATACATGTTTATCCCCCTCCCCTTTTTTGTAAAATCCACCCACTACCTGCTACTCCCAATTTTGGAGTCATCGATTTTCTGATCAAGGAATAACACAGTCCCAGTGGCTGAGAACAGATACGGTCAGTGACGGACACGATTTGATTATACCGGAAACTTTCTGTTCTTGTCCGCGGATATTTTTTTTCCTGGTGTGGTGAACTGTGTGTGGGAAGGGCCATCTATCTATCTATCTATCTATCTATCTATCTATCTATCTATCTATCTATCTATCTATCTATCTATCTATCTATCTATCTATCTATCTATCTATCTATCTATCTATCTATCTATCTGTCTATCTATCTTTCTATCTATCTATCTATCTATCTATCTGTCTATCTATCTGTCTGTCTGTCTATCTGTCTGTCTATCTATCTGTCTATCTATCTATCTATCTATCTATCTATCTATCTATCTGTCTATCTGTCTGTCTGTCTGTCTGCCTGTCTGTCATCAATACCACTACCTTTCTCTGCACAGTACACACTACAAACGACATTGAACCCACAAAATAACCTCTTTACCGCGAGACCTTTAAAAGTACAAGACAAACACACAAACAGAACACTCAAAGACAAAAACTAAGACGACCAATTCCATCAATTTAATCAGTCACGCCTCCTTTATCGCCTCTTGATCACTCCTCAAAGACTTCTCCTCCGAGCGTGATGTCCGAATCTCTGACTTCTCGAGTTCACCACTCAGCAACTTCTCTCTACTGGCCCACAAACACGAATCCAGCGTATCGAGTACGCGTACTTGTGTACACAAATAATTGTGGCGTCGATTACAATTAATCAGCTGGCCCGTAATCACAAGAGTAAACAATCGATTCCTGTCTCATTTATGAAAATCTTCAAACACGGTTAGGTATCGTAACCGGTAGCGCTATTTGCTTGTAATGAGACCTTTTTTTTGGTAGCGTTTAGCGTCAGTTAGTTATTAGGATACAGTGTCGAAGTACTGCAAACAAAATGATAAGCCAGTTTAATGTTGTTTAATGAAAATAGAAGAAAGAAGGAAAAAAAGAAAGAAAGAAAAAATGAAAGTAAAAAGAAAGAGAGAAAGAAAGAAGGAAGGAAGGAAGGAAAGAAAGAAGGAGATAGAAAGAAAGAAAGAAAGAAAGAAGGAAAGAAAGAAGGAGAAAGAAAGAAAGAAAAGAAGGAAGGAAAGAAAGAAGGAGACAGAAAGAAAGAAAGAAGGAAGGAAAGAAAGAAGGAGACAAAGAAAGAAAGAAAAAAAGGAAGGAAAGAAAGAAAGAAAGAAGGAGAAAGAAAGAAAGAAAGAAAAGAAGGAAAGAAAGAAGGAGACAAAGAAAGAAAGAAAGAAAAAAGGAAGGAAAGAAAGAAAGAAAGAAAGAAAGAAAGAAAGAAAAAAGGAAAGAAAGAAATGAATGAAAAGATAACAATTACCCTGACAGCGGGTACTTAAAGTAACAAAACATCATGGATGTGAGCAACACAACTTCTCAGATCGTCAAAGAATTTCTCTCTCTCCCCCAACCCCTCCCTAGCACAGGCGTTTCAGCCTTTCAAACCTCTAACGATCTAAGGAGGGTCATGACCCTCAGACGTCTTGTGATGAAGGATGAAGACAAGGTTCCCAACATTCCCAACAGGAATTGCGCAAGCCAGTGCAAAACCTTTAGGGTGCTCGGAAAGTGCCTGTACATTTGTCGGAGGTCACTGTAGATGACCACGAAGGACCGCTGATCTGACACACTGAGATATTTTCTTTATATTGCTGCATTTTAAATTGCACAACCCTCTCCTCCCCCTCCTTTTCTCCCTGCTTTTGTAGCTCCATTCTCAGACTGAACAAAATAATCGCTGGAACCATCTCCTAAACCAACACGATGCTGTGCCTCAACATCTTCGCCACGTCGGGTCAAAGAACACCGGCTAGCAGTTCCAGGAGGAAGACAAGGAAGAAGAAGAAGAAGAAGAAGAAGAAGAAGAAAAAGAAGAAGAAGAAGAAGAAGAAGAGAAGAAGAAGAAGAAGAAAAAAAAAGAAGAAGAAAAAGAAAAAGAAGAAGAAGAAGAAGAAGAAAAAGAAGAAGAAAAAGAAGAAGAAGAAGAAAAAGAAGAAAAAGAAGAAGAAGAGAAGAAGAAAAGAAGAAGAAAAAGAAGAAGAAGAAGAAGAAGAAGAAAAAAGAAGAAGAAGAAGAAGAAAAAGAAGAAGAAGAAGAAGAAGAAGAACTGGACACTTTCCTAGCATTACATACATGAATATGTCCCTATATAGCCTAAATAATTAAAATGTGCCTGCATAACTTATCCAAGACAACACAGTAAACATTGCAGCACACATCGTTTGGGCTCACATCACTGAGAAACCTAACAATGAACGTAACTCTTTCATTCCTGAATTATTTTCCAAGTTCTGCTACACAAATTTTGTTGAGAAATTTCAATACAAGAAACTGGTATAAAGTTATTCTATACTTCAAAACAATGGGTTTAGTTGTTACTTTTCATTTTATTTAGACTTTGCCTAAATATCTCTCTGAGCTTTGACTTGCAAGGACATGGTGTAAACAAGGAAAAAAGTAGGAACAGCTTTATTACTTGAGTACACAGAGAAGAAGAGATTGATTGATTGAACTTCATTTCAAAAGGGTTAAGAATTGGGCACGCAGGCCCGTCTGACATTCTGCCCTTTATCATACATCTTTCACTCTGTTCCAGACATTCTACAAATAAGCTGTTCATGTAACAAACATAGAAGCCGAGAGACATAAAATAAAATATAACATTTACGTTTCGCTCTTATCCATTCACTCAGTACAGAAGTAACTACATACATATATAAATAACTATCTACTAAAAAAATTTTCGGGACTATCCAGAATAAACAATTAACTGTATTCGGTGTCTGTAAGAGCAGTTAGGAGGAGGAGAAGGAGGAGGAGAAGGAAGAACAGAAGAAGAAGAAGAAGAAGAAAAAGAAGAAGAAGAAGAAGGACTGGATACTTTCCCTCCTCTCTCTGTTTCTTGGTTCTGTTTTTATATGATTAAGGTTCACGCCGAAACGTGACAACTGTGTACTCGTTAAGTAATAAAGCTGTTCCTACTTTTTTTCCTAGCTTATACATTTCTCACATTCCAGAATCCGATCTTTGTCACATGTTTGGGGCCGACGAATGAGCTCTTCGGAGTTGGCATCCCTGATGCTCGGTTGGTTTCTCTGCGAGTTTCCATAACGATATCTTTTTTTCCCATCTGGAGTTGCCTCTAGATAGGTCTCAGGATAAGGTTGTTAGCCTTATGCTAGCAAAATAGGACTTGAAATTAACAAGGACAAAACAAAGATATTGAAAATTCCCATCAATCAAAATGGAAAAATACACATAGAAGGGACAGATATTGAAGAAGTCAATCAATTTGCATACCTTGGCAGCTACATAGACAAGGATGGTGACACTAGAAAGGAAGTTAGGATCAGAATTGCAAAAGCAGCATCAATCTTCAAGAATCTTGAGAACATATGGAATTCAAATGTTATAAGCACAAAAACCAAGTTAAGACTATTCAATTCAAATGTAACATCCACCCTCATTTATGCATGCGAAAGCTGGAAAACAACTAAAGAAATAGACAAGAAATTAGACTCTTTTGAAAACAAATGCCTAAGGAAAATACTCGGCATCAAGTGGAATGAATTCAAGAACAATGCAGAGATAAGACAGATGACTGAACAACAATCAGTCTCACGGGTGATCAGGAAAAGGAGATGGACATATGTTGGTCACTTGATGAGAAGAAATGAGCAGAGAATCCCAAAACAAGCTATCAAGTGGAACACAACAGGCCGAAGAAAAAGGGGCAGACCGCGTGAAACTCTAAAGAGGACATTATTAAGAGAGGCCAAGTTAACAGGCATAACATCCTTTGATGAGGTTGAAAGACTCGCCGAAGACAGGAAAAATTGGCGAACTACTTTGCGAGCCCTATGTGACGTCTAACGGCACGGGAAGGATATAAGATATAAGATAAGATACATTTCTCTATGAGAACTCTGCTGCAGTGGATCCGTTTATAGATATATAGTTAGTTTATATACTTACACACTTATTATTGGAAGCCCTAACCTGAATTGTTTTGAAGCAAAAGAGTTAAAATAACGGGTTTGGGAGAGAAGAAAACCTTGGACCGATAGTCTATTGGCCAATCAGGTTTCGTAATTTTTTTCCCTTCAGTCAGAGAAACTCGGCGTTGATTCGAACAGAACGATTGGTGGTGAAATGCCGAAATACAAGCTTCTGATTGGTCAGTTTGGCTTTTTGGAACACACAGGGGACGATTACGTTACAGAGAATTAAGGCAGTTTTACACTAGAGAAGAGAAAGAGAGGGTCGGGGGAGGGGTGGGGTGGCGGGAGAGAAGGATGGAAAGAGGGGGGAGGGAGAAGAAGGGAGAGAGGGGGAGGGAGAAGGAGGGAACGTATGAACGAGCGAACATACTTTATTTTCAAGGGGTTAAGAACTGGGCACGCAGGCCCGTCTAACATTCTGCCCTTCATCATAGTTTTCACCCAGTCACAGTCATTCAGCATTTGTTAATGAGCTTAGTAATCATGTAGACACATTAAATGATTACATAAATAAATAATAAACTTATCTCTTGTCCATACACTCTACACTCTGGTTTATGTAACTACATGAAATAAACTTACACTCTCACATTTATTCAAAACTAGTACATTTATAGACAAGCAGTATAAAAAATGCAACAATCAAACCATACTACTTTAGACTTTGACAGTATATATATATATATATATATATATATATATATATACATATATAATCATCATCAGGTGCCGTGCCAACTGGCGTTGCTTCTCCCGAGTACACGATCACGATCCTTCATACAGGCCATCAGTTCAGTTGGTGATCTCCTCTCACACCATCCCGTCAGACTGTCCAGTATCATTTCTCTTGGTCTTCCTCTTGATCTTCTTCCTTCTATTTTTCCTGTTGTTATAATATTTTCAATGCCTCCTCTTCTCATTGCATTTTCTATGAAAGTACATTCTCTCTCTCTCTCTCTCTCTCTCTCTCTCTCTCACTCTCTCTCTCTCTCTCTCTCTCTCTCTCTTTCTCTTTTTTTTTTTTTTACAAGATTTTTTTGTCTCTCCAGCTCTTCTCATAAATTCTTCATTAGTTATTTTTGCTGTCCAGGGGATTCGCAACATTCTTCTAATAAACCACATTTCTGCTGCTTCCAATGATTTTTGTGCAGACCTGTCTATTGTCCATAATTTATATATAAACAAGATAGATTCAATATAGCATTTTAGGACTCGTCTTCTAACATTCATTGATAAGAATGTGTTGTATTCTCATTCTCTGAAATGCAGTCTTTGCTTGGCCTATTCTGTTCCTAATTTCTTTTCTGCATTTCCCATCTGAAGTTATTACTGCTCCAAGGTATTTGAATTTCTGCACCTGCTTTAGAATAACTCTGTATTGTTCTCGCAGTTCTTGGTAATTTTAAAGGAGTTCAGTATTCAGTTTAATGTTTCTCACTTTTCTGCATGCTTTCTTTAGCTTTATTCTAATTTTTCCACAGAGTAGGTCATGGTCACTATTGCAGTAAGCTCTTGGCACGGTTTTTGATGTCAGTAATGCATTCCGGAATCATTTGTTGATTAATACGTAGTCTATCTTATTAAAAGTTGTTTTTGTCTGGGCTGCACCACGTTGCCAGTCTTCGGGGATGTTGTTTAAACCAGGTGTTTCCTACAACCATGCTGTGTATTCTTGCCCATTCAATTAATTTACTACCTCTGTCATTCCTTTCCCCCAGTCCATAGTCGCCAACGATGTCTGAAGTTCCTCCTTTACCAACTTTGGCATTAAAATCTTCCATCACTATAGTAACTTTGTGTGACTTTGTGTGTTTTAAGGCTGTCTCTATGTCATTATAAAATAGATGTACATCTTCTCCAGAACTTTCAGATGTTGAAGCGTACACTTGTATAATATTTATGTTTATTTGTCGTCCTTTCAGTTGGGCTAGCAGTACTCGGCCCGAGATTTTCAAACATCCTACAATTGTCCTTGCTGTTTGTTCGTCAAATATTATTCCTACTCTTCGTTCATGTTTCTCACTTTCTGAATATATTATTGTATATTTATCAGAGTTTATCTTCCCTGCACCTGTCCATCTAACTTCACTCATTCCTAATATGTTGATCTTCATCCTTTCCATTTCTATCTTTACATTTTCTAATTTTCTAGCCTGGAATAAAGTTCTAACATTCCATGTTGCTACTTTGAACTTGTTAGTTTTGCCACCAGTAGCTTGATGACGATCTGGCCTCACCTGTGGCTCGTGAGCTGCCCTACCGGACGAGGCTGTTCCAGAGGAATATCTATTAACGTCGTTCATGACAAATCTATTACTCTGAATAAGCATAATTGTTCTTAGGAGCTACAACAGTGATTTCCCGTTGCCTTATGTCGGTATATGCAGATATATACGCAAGTACATGCAGATATATTTATTCACACAAAGAGAGAAGAAGAAGAAGGAGAAGACCACTAACAACAACTACAACAACAACAAAACAGTTTCGCATGCAGAAAAATGTTTTGTGTCACTTTAATTTTAAATCTGTGTACAATGTGAGTGAGGCTGATTAGAGATGATAAAATTAGCTTTTGTTGGATTAGTTTCTATGGGGAGAGGGTGGGCGGCAGGGGGGGGGGGGAGGGGTGGGGGTGTAAGAATGAGGGAGAGAGGGAGGCTTTGGATAAATGTCTAAATAAATAAGAACTCGCTAGTTTACGAGTGACTGATCATGTTAGTGAATGAATGCAGTGTGAGAAGAGAAAGAGAGAGAGAGAGAGTGTGTGAGTGAGTGAATGCAGTGTGAGAAGAGAAAGAGAGAGTGAGTGAATGTGTTGTGAGAAGAGATAGAGTGTGTGAATGTGTTGTGAGAAGAGAAAGAGAGAGAGTGTGTGTGAGTGAATGCAGTGTGAGAAGAGAAAGAGAGAGAGTGAGTGAATGTGTTGTGAGAAGAGAAAGAGAGAGAGTGAATGTGTTGTGAGAAGAGAGAGAGAGAGAGAAAGAGAGAGAGAGAGAGTGAATGTGTTGTGAGAAGAGAAAGAGAGAGAGAGTGAATGTGTTGTGAGAAGAGAAAGAGAGAGAGAGTGAATGTGTTGTGAGAAGAGAAAGAGAGAGAGAGTGAATGTGTTGTGAGAAGAGAAAGAGAGAGAGAGTGAATGTGTTGTGAGAAGAGAGAGAGAGAGAGAAAGAGAGAGAGAGATAAACAAAGTGAGTGAATGTGTTGTGAGAAGAGAGAGAGAGGGATAGAGAGAGAAACAGAGTGAGTGAATGTGTTGTGAAAATAGATAGAGAGAAACAGAATGAATAAATGTATTGTGAGAAGAGATAGAGAGAACCAGAATGAGTGAATGTGTTTTGAAAAGAAAGAGAGGGGAAGAAAGGGAGAAACATAGTGAGTGAATGTGTTGTGAGGAGAGAGAGAGAGAGAAAGAGAGAGAGACATACAGAATGAGTGAGTGTGTTGTGCGAAGAGATATGGAGGGGGGGAGAGAGAAACAGAGTGAGTGAATGTGTTGTGAAAAGAGAGAGCGAGAGAAACAGAGTGAGTGAATATGTTGTGAGAAGAATGAGAGAGAGAAATAGACTGAGTGAATGTGTTGTGATAAGAAAGAGAGAGAGAGGGAGAGAGAAAAATGAGAGTTATATCACATTTACGAAGGCCCAAAACTAAAGGTAAGCACACATTTCAACAAGTATAAAAACAAACAAATGTATATACAGACAAATGAGAAGAAAACGCAGGACACGAAAATACTCACGTATTCCGTCAAATCTCGTAGCTATTGTGTCCAGAAACGTGTTTTGTGAGCCCGTGGCATTGCGAGGCATTTTTTCTAGCGTTTCATGTACTCCAAGAACTTTAACTCTTTCCTCTCTTCGTAAAAATCTTGAAACACAGTTACCGGCCCTGTAGTTAATTGTCTAATCCAATAAAGCTATGGTTTCCACAAATTTGAATATCACCGTATTTTGTTGATAATTTGGAAAGACAAGAAGGAGTATAATTTAACTTAAATAAAAAATTTAAAAGGTAATCATGTGCTTCTTTTTTTACAATAATCCAAGCTTCGAGTTTTTTGTTGTTGTTTTTTTTTTAATAGCGAGATTCTATTTCATTTATTTCTGTGTATTTTTCTTGCACTAAAAATTTGCGTTGTAAATAACCCGTATGTGAGTCACGAAATCCCAGAATGCATTATCTCCGCCTCATCTTGAATGAAGCCTTTACGTCGGAGTAACATTAGTTATTTATTTATAAGGCTCTAACAGCTTTGTGAACACACGATTGTTATTGCTGGAATGTAATACAACTCGTGTAAGCTTCTTTCAGTCATGAAAGATGTTTTTTAGTAATAGAAATTCTCTGCGGTGAATGTAGTAATTTACAGATCGAACTACTCGCAAGAGCTCCACAAGGTTCCATGGGCTAAATTCTACAAGTTCGTTAATTGCCTTGGGTCATTTTGGTTTAAACTTGTACACTTTGGACATCTTTGCTTGTACACACAAAGGCTGGTCTGAGAAACGTGTTGTCTTCTTCCGAAGCGTAGATGAGTGCAGGCCCTACTTTCCCCCGGTGAATCTGTGAAAACGAATAAAAAATAAAATATAACAGTATATGTAAGAAACATACACAGCTTTAAGGGGGTGGAGATGCAGCAGACGGCGACTCATGGGAGACTGCTGGCGCGGGGCGAACCATAACCGACCAAGACCCTGTCCAGACTTTCCGCTGGTAACAGCAGTACCGAGGCTTAGCCTGGCTGGGGGGAGGTGGGGATCGGTGGGATCCTCAAGGTGGTGGAGTGTGATGTAGAAGCACTGCAACTTCTCCTGCGTTTTAGCCTCACTCCGGGTCTGAAAAAAAATATATATATCTCGCCGTTGTAGTATTATATATGATACTGGACAGACGGGGAGGATGTTCAATCTTTTACTTTATCTTGCCGCTGCCATACTGAGTGGTGGAAGGGTGACTACACCATACCTTCACAACTTACGTATAAATAACAGGAACACGAAACAACAATCCTTTACAAAATCACGATCCTTGTATTTACAAAATTCTGATCCACAAGGCAACGCGAATCAAACGAATCCTATGCACGTGATGTCAAATATATTTCCGACATGCTTACCGAATCATTAAAACATTTTCTTGAATAATGGGAGTTCATCCCTGATTGTAAATGCACACAACTAAACTACACATGTCAGCCTCCATCTAACGAATGACCACTTTCGTCCACATCTGAACAATGACAGGGTCGCTGGAATCAGCTCAGCTTATGGAATCCCTTAAACTTCTCTCTTCTCGTCTTATATACTTGATCAGCGACGGACTCGCAGGACTGCGTATTTCCATAAAAAAAAACGTCTCTTGCCAGTGAGATTTGCAATCAAACCGGGCCACTGCTTGCTTTTACCCACTCCCTACACCGTAACCCACTCCTCATCCGACTCGATACTTGTTTCTCAGCATCTTTACTACACCATCTAATAGAACATCAAGCGCACAAACTCCACAGCGGGACATAACAACGACAGCATCATCTTTCCAGCACATTCTACGGGCTCTTCCGTCGCATTTCATGTTCACCATTTCTTTCCTCCACTTCCATGTCAACAACTAGCACAGTTACGTTGCTATGGAGATATATACTCCACTAAATTTTTGCCACCCTTTTTTCCACCCACAAATTTTGTCCACTAATTTTGGCCACCTTTATGGATAGTCCTAGAATGCCTTCTTGTGAGTGTGGTGTCTATGCCCGTGTGTTGCTTGCCCTGACCCTTTATCAGAGGGTGGAAGTGGTCAAGTTACAGCAGAGTATGCGGTTGCCTGGTGGACTGTAGCTTGTCCGGGCCTTGCTGCAATCAGTTTTTAAGCAAGTGACGATGTGAACGTTGGTCATTTGGGTCATGTGAGTGCGCTGTTATTGAACCTGGTCACAAGAGATTGATTGATTGATTGATTGATCTTTATTTCAAAAGAGTTAAGAATTGGGCACGCAGGCCCGTCTGACATTCTGCCATTTATCATACATCTTTCACTCTATTCCAGACATTCTACACATATGCTGTTCATGTAACAAACATAACTAACATTGAAGCTGAGAGACATAAAATAAAATGTAACATTTACGTTTCGCTCTTATCCATTCACTCAGTACAGAGGTAACTACATACATATATTAAATGACTATCTACTAAACAACAATTTCGAGACTATTCAGAATAAACAGTTACAGTAAGAGCGGTCTAAAATAACTTTTAAGTTTTATGATTCATGGAGGCATGTAGTCGACATCAAATAGATATTAGGAAAGTGTGTAGTTGTAGGAAGGAGTATAATTTATATTTTTTATATAGGATGGGAGGGTATTCCAAAGATGAGCAGCAGAATAACTAAAGCTTTTCTTGTAAAGATCAAGTCTAGGTTTTGGAAGACATATGTTGTTCAAGCGTTGGCTGCACTTTGGGCTAAATTTAAACAGGTTCCATAGATAAGGCAGGGCATGCCGTGAACGAATTTGATGTAATAACTTGGCTTTGTTGAAGAGGAACCTGTTCTTAAGAGGCAGTATTTTGATATGTTTGTGCTGGTTAGTTGTTTGTGCTTGATCTTTGTCACTAATAAGCTTTACTGCTTGCTTTTGGAGTGAGCAAAGCCTCTTTGTATTCGACACTGAGCAACCATCCCAGACTGTTGAGCAATAATCTAAATGTGTTTGTATATGTGATATGTAGTATGTCTTCCTTCTGTCTTGATCGATTAAGTGCTTAATTTTGACTAACTGGTGCAATGAGTTTTGTTAGACCTTGCACCTGAGAGTTCCAGGTCAGATGGTGGTCAATAATAAGACCTAGTGTTTTATGTTCGCTAACGTTTTCTATCTGTGATGTTTCCGTGCAGAGCCGAAGTGTTGTTTTTGTTGCGTTTTGTAGTTTTTTTTCTTGTTGTTATGAGCATTGACTTTGTTTTATCAGTATTTATAACCATGTCATTGTTCTTTCTCCATCTAATTAAATTGTATAACTCGACCTGAAGAGTTGATTCTAGGTTAATACAGTCGTAGTCACTGGTGTAGACTGTGCAATCATCGGCAAAAAGGTCACAAGAAGAGTGTTTAAGATGAAGTGGAAGATCATTGATATAGATAGCAAAGAGCAACGGGCCAAGAATAGAACCTTGCAGAACACCAGTGTCAACTGTAGCAGAATTTGATAGAGAATTGTTGAAGAATACTACCTGTTGTTTGAAAGAAATGATGCAATTAATTTTATTAGGTCAGGGTGCAATTTATAAGTCTTTATTTTTCTTACAAGAATATCGTGGTCAATCATATCAAATGCCTTTTTTAAAGTCGACAACGATGGCACCACATAGTCTGTCGTCATTTATGTTTACTAACCAGTTTTCTGTCATTTTGGTAAGAGCTGTGTGGCAGGAATGATTGAGTCTAAAGCCTGACTGACTGTCTATGAGTAAATTGTTCTCTTGCATGTGTCGTAGAGTTATTTTTTGTATGTGTTTTTTAGCTGGTTTTGATAGTGACGATAATATAGATATTGGTCTACAGTTTGGTAGCCTGTTGGATGAGCAAGATTTAAAGCGAGGATACACCTTAACAGTTTTGAAAGCCTATGGGGAAATACCATTTTGCAGCTTTCCAGAACGTACACTACTGAAAGATGCTGCACAGTTGGATGTCCACAAACAACACCCACATCCAACTAAAAAAAACTCCACTTTTAGAGAGAGAACATCTGTGTGAAAAGTAGAGGATGGATGTGTGAAGGTATGCGAGGGATTTTTTTTATCTGTCTACATGAGTGCTAAGAAAATGATTATACAATGAGTACATATGCGAGACTTGGGCTTATGCTTGGACCTGTTCTTTAATGTAGAGGTCATTCCTGAGTCACGGTCAAAGTCAACGTGAAGTGTTAGTTTGTTTGGATGTTGTTGTATGTTGTTGTTGTATGTTGTTGTTGTTATTGTATGTTGTTGTATGATGTTGTTGCATGTTGAGCTGTCACTGCTTACAACAAGAGTCATCACACATACACCCATCCATCATCAGATCACGCCGGACGCGTGCTGAAGGGCAACCGTACATTCACCACGCCTGGCCGAATGTCTGTCCCCAGAATGAACCAGATACCCATTTCCGTAACTTAATGCCTGAGCACCTAGGATAGGTTTGAACTACTGACCTCTGCGGAGACACGAACGCTCAAATTTAATCATATCACAGCTCGCCAAAACGACCTCAGTATATCTTCCCGACTTCGGTATATCTTCCCGACTTCAGTATATCTTCCTGACTTCAGTATATCTTCCCGACTTCAGTATATCTTCCTGACTCCAGTATATCTTCCCGACTTCAGTATATCTTCCTTATATCTTCCCGACTTCAGTATATCTTCCTGACTTCAGTATATCTTCCTACTTCAGTATATCTTCCCGACTTCCGTATATCTTCCCTACTTCAGCATATCTTCCCGACTTCAGCATATCTTCCCGACTTCAGCATATCTTCCCTCGTTACAGAAATTACAGGCGCATTCGTTATGTATAGGGTCTGCTTATTTATTTATGTTTGTCTGCGCAGACAGACACTTCATGCAGGAGATTTGCAAAATGTCATTTCAAGCTGCTGGGCGTCATTTTGATGAAGAATTTCCCCGGTGGCTGATTTGACTAATATTCGATTGCTGTTCTGTATAGGAAGCTCATGTTTTTCATAATCCACAAAACGCTATCATTTTTCCAATAATCTGACATATTTTTTACCGCTTGCCGTCTATCTACTGTCAGAGATATATCCATGTTGTAGAATATTCGACTACACGTGACTGTTATAACTCGGCGGTTATGGCTAACTTCCGCTATAATACAGATAACAGGTTATCATTATTTGGAGGGTAAGAGAATTAGTCTTAAAAGATGGTGTCGGTAACTTGAGTAGAAACAGTTTGTGATCCTTGGCTAGTTCATTAGCTGTGCATCATTTCAGCGTTAGTTCGGAACGGACGATGAGAGAGAGAGAGAGAGAGAGAGAGGAGAGAGAGAGAGAGAGGATATTCTTGTTTTTTTTCTTTGGTCTTCTTGGCTGAAAACAGTCTTCTTTGGCCTCTCTTTACCCTGTATTTGTATACATGTATGAATATGTGTATTTGTGTATTTGTATATGTGTGAATGTCTATATATGTGTATGTGTGTGTATTTGTCCATGCAGACATATGTATGTAGGTGTCCTGATATATATGTGGATATGCATACTTTTTTATGCATGTATGTGTATTATAAACATATGTGTGTTGCATATATATATATATACATTATATGTGTGTATGTGTATGTATGTGAAGTATATGTTTATGTGTATACATACCATTGTGTGTATATATGTATATCTGTGCATATATTTGTATATTTGTTTATGTACTTGGATTTGTGTATGAATATACTGAATGTACTTGCGTATATGAAAAGTATAGGTATATATATATATATATATATATATACTGCCAACGTCTAAAGTAGTTTAAAGTAAGGCTTGATTGTTGTATTTTTTTAAAAATACAGCTTTTCTATAAATGTGTTAGTTTTGAATGAATGTAAAAATGAAAGCATGTTTCATGTAGTTACATAAATCAGTATGGAGTATGGACAAGAGAAAATGCATTCTTTATTTATGTAATCTTTTAATTGTGTCTTCATGTTTATTATGCTCATTAACAAATGCTGAATGACTATGACTGAGTGAAAGCTGTATGATGAAGGGCAGAATGTTTGACGGGCCTGCGTGCCCAGTTCTTAACCCTTTGAAAATATAGTATGTTTTTTTCGTTCATTAGTTTTTTCCCTGCATCAGAGAAATCAGGTCAAAAGAGGCGGCCATGATACATCAGTGGCAATTCTGAATTACTCTCTCCCTTAAACAAACAAACAAACAAACAAACAAACAAAAAACGTTGTTTTTAACTACATTTTGTCAGTTCAAGTCCCTGCTTTGGGAGATTGTTCTGGTACCGTCACACACCGGTGCCCACACAGCCTCTATAAATGAGTACCAGCAAAGTCTGGGAAGATAAGTGCGGTCAGGCGTGACACTGATCAATCACACTTTCATGTGCCAAAGGGCAAATAACCATGACCAGATTGTGGCCAAGGACGTCTTCCAAGTGATTCTTTACCTGCCTGAAGCGAGAGAAGTACGAGGGTTGATTGATAAATTCGCTGCCTAAGGTATAAATACTTCAAACACGCAGTTGATATTAGGTGCAATTGTAGATCAGGTTAATGTAAGATAAAACACAAAGTTTAAAGAAATTAACTGCAACCATTTTTTTTACAGGCTACTGAAGTGGTAAGGGATAGCAAAAATTGAGAAAATGGTTAAAATTTCTCATCTAGTTACTTCTGCATCAATGGCTTATCATCGAAGGAGATCCATGAGGATATGGTAGAGACTCTAGGGGAGAATGCACCTTCTTACAACACAGTTAAGAAATGAGCAGCTCAATTCAAACATAGAAGGGAGAGTCTGGAAGATGATCCCCGTCCAGGAAGACCAAGAATGGTAACCACCGATGAAACCACCGGCAGAATCCATGACATGATAATGAAGGATCGACGACTAACTGAGCGGTACATTGCTACTGGGTTGGGTATCTCACAGGAACGTGTTCATGCCATTATTCACAATGATCTTCAAATGACAAAGGTCCTGAAACTTCTTGGAGCTGATCACAAACGACAGCGTCTCAACATGTCAAGAGACAATCTTGGCCATTTTTCTGCAGATCCTGAAAAGTTTCTTCAGTACTTTGTGACTATGTATGAGACTTGGTTTCATCATTTTCAGTCAGAAACCAAAGAACAGCCAAAGCAGTGGAAACATCATGGATCCCCACCTCCAAAGAAAGCAAGGGTGGTTCTGTCTGCAGGCAAAGTGATGGCTTCCATCTTTTGGGATTCAGAAGGTGTGCTATTGGTAGACTATCTTCAAAAGGGCAGAACGGTCACCGGGGTCTATTACGCTAATCTTGTGAAGCAACTGCGGGTCAAACTGAAGGAAAAGCTTAGAGGGAAATGGACGAGAGGAGTCATCTTTCATCAAGACAATGCTCCAGTTCACAAGTCGGCGCTGGCAATGGCTGCCATTCATGAATGCGGCTTCCAGCTTCTTGAACATCCTCCTTTATTCCCCAGATTTGGCCCTTTCGGACTATTATCTGTTTACCAAACTCAAAAAGGAGCTCAGTGGTCGCAAATTTGCTTCAGATTATGACGTCATTCATGCTGTAGACCACTTTCTACTGGCACAAGATGCTGACTTTTACAAAGAAGGGATCCGTATGCTCCAGGATCGCAGGACAAAGCGCATAAACTTGCGAGGGGACTATGTTGAAAAATAACGCAAAAATGTTGGTCACAAATAATTAGTTGTACCTTAGCCGCGAGGTTGTCAATCATCCCTCGTATATTCCTTAAGGGCAAAAGGGGTGAATATGCCAGTGTGACCAGGAAGTTGGCGACATCAAGTGATAGAAGATCGTATATAAAAAGATTCACAGAAAGTAGCCATCAAAACAGGGAGGTATGAATCATGCACCAACTAGTTAGAAAGGACGGAACGACGTAAGTGACGACAGAGAGAACAACGCTTAGATAAGAGGAGATAAGAGACAGAGAGAACAGCGCTTAGATAAGAGGAGATAAGAGACAGACAGAACAGCGCTTAGATAAAGGAGATAAGAGACAGAGAGAACAACGCTTAGATAAGAGGAGATAAGAGACAGAGAGAACAGCGCATAGATAGGAGGAGATAAGAGACAGAGAGAACAACGCTTAGATAAGAGGAGATAAGAGACAGAGAGAACATTACTTAGATACGAAGAGACAAGAGACAGAGAGAACGTTTAGATAAGAAGAGATAAGAGACAGAGAGAACAACGCTTAGATAAGAAGAGACAAGAGACAGAGAGAACAACGCTTAGTTAAGAAGAGATAAGAGACAGAGAGAACAACACCTAGATAAGAAGAGACAAGAGACAGAGAGAACAACGCTTAGATAAGAAGAGATAAGACACAGAGAGAACAACGCTTAGATAAGAAGAGACAAGAGACAGAAAGAACAACGCTTAGAGAGACAAAAGGGGGAATTCGAAATGACAGGGGCGGGGGGGGGCGGGTACTTGGACGCAGAGACAAAAACAACAAGAACACCAACAACAACAACAAGAACACCAACAACAACACAACAAGAACACCAATAACAACAACAACAACACCAACAACAACAAGAACACCAACAACAACAAGAACACCACCACCACCAACAACAACACAAACAACAACACCAACACCAACAACAACAACAAGAATACTAACAACAACAATAACAAGAACACAAACAACAACAACAAGAACACCAACAACAACAAGAACAACAACAACAAGACCACCAACAACAACAACAACAAGAACACCAACAACAACAACACCAACAACAAGGACACCAACAACAACAAGAACACCAACAACAACAAGAACACCAACAACAAGAACACCAACACCAACAACAAGAACACCAACAACAACAACAACAACAGGACCGAAAGACAGAAAAAAAGTAAAGATAATGAGAGGAGAGAGACGACAGAAATTGTGGTTTTGTCAAACTTTGGAGAATGTTCAGAAGTTTGTAAACAAATAAACACTGGAGAAACCTGTGGCTGAGTCACACACGTCTCTGTTATTATACACACCAACCCACCAACCCACCCACCCACCGTTGTTTGTAATGGCTCCGTTGAGTTACTTTATCGTTGGAATTGCATTGCATAGAATTCAAAGTAAAGAAAACCATTTGTTGGACCGGACGGTTGATGGCTTTCTTGAGTTACTTGACCTTTGCAACTTAATTGAATTCAGAAAACCAATTGTTCGTTAGAACTACGATGAGTTACTTGGCCGTTGAAAAAAAAATATAGATAAAGAAAAGTGAAAGACAGAAAGAAGAAAACAAACATCGTTGTTTAGAAAACTACAGCACTACCACCCCGCGTCAACGATGAAGTAAAAATACAACCGTCTATGTTGCCTGCGGGTTATACTAAAATTACCTGCAACTGTAAAGTACGGAAAACCAAAATGCCCAAAAATCACTAAAATGAAATGTTAACATTTCACCATAAAATAGTACGCTAAGAACATCTCTATTTGCGCATCAGTGCTGCGTTTGTTTTTAAATTCTGAACTTGTATTTTAGTGTAACTGACGACGTTTTTGCTTTGCACGAAGGATCGGGTACTCTGGAGAAGCCTAATAGCCAACGCCAGTGGGCACGGCACCTGATGATGATGATGATGATGATGATATGCAAAAATCCTCGGACACCTGTCTAACCGAGGGATAAACAAACTTTGTTCACGAGTGATCATGAAATTCTCATGAGTTGTTATTTTTCAAATGATAAATAACGAAGCTTTCGTGTGGTAAAGTGAATTAGTACAGAGTTTTATGGTTAGCATTCTAGAAATAGTAGACAATGCACCTTTACACGTCATAGAAATGGCAGATAAAGCACTTTTAGACGCGAGAGAAATAGTAGAAATAGTAGACAAAGCACTTTTAGACTTGAGAGAAATAGTAGAAATAGTAGACAAAGCACTTTTAGACATGAGAGAAGTAGTATAAATAGTAGACAAAACACATATACACGTGAGAAAAATAACATAAATAGTAAAAAAAGCACTTTTACACGTGAGAGAAATAGTAGAAATAATAGACAAAGCACTTTTAGACATGGTAGAAATATTAGACAATGCACTTTTAGACGTGGTCGAAATAGTAGACAAAGCACTATTAGACGTGGTAGAAATAATAGACAAAGCACTTTTAAACGTGGTAGAAATAATAGACATAGCACTTTTAGACGTGGTAGAAATAATAGACAAAGCAATTTTACACGTATTATAAATAGTAAACAAAGCAGTTTTAGACGTGGTAGAAATAATAGACAAAGCACTTTTAGACGTGGTAGAAATAATAGACAAAGCACTTTTACACGTATTATAAATAGTAAACAAAGCAGTTTTAGACGTGGTAGAAATAGTAAACAAAGCACTTTTATACGCTAGAGAAATAGTCATGACAAGAGAATGATGGTGACTCGAACCATGGACCTCAGTAAGGCGCCTAGCTAAAAGAAAACGGAGTTATACCAACTCGACCATCAAAAATCTTATCGATACCAGCCACTGAACGACTGAGCGAGGAATACAGAGACAGCGGGGGCGGGCACGCACGCACGCACGCACGCACACACGCACACACACACATACATACATATATATATATATATGAACCTTAAGTGCCCAGGGCACATGGGGCTTCCGCAAGGGTTTTCCACAAACGCCTGTCCTTCGCCTTTTTTTCTGGTCTTGCCCAGGTGAGCCCTCTATTGCTCAACATCCTTTCTGTTGTTCTTCTCCATGTCTCTTTTGGTCTACCCTTACTCCTGTTCCCCTGTGGTGTCCATCTTAGTTCTATTTTTGGTAGTGAGTTGTCAGTCATTCGGAGCACATGTCCCAATCATCGCCAGCGTCTTTCCTCAATAATTATTGTCAGTGGCTTCATCTGCATTTCTGCCAACAAGATGTTATTTCTTATGGTGTTTGGCCAAAATATTTTTCTAATTCTTTGTAAACATTTAGTCTGGAAAGAATTCCACTTGTTTTCTATGGTTTTGGTGATTTTCCAGCATTCACTTCCATAGAGTAGTACACTTAGAACATTACTCTTAAATATCCTGATTTTCGTATGCATGCTTAGTTTTATATATATATATATATATATATCAATGAAATGATAGCAGTAATAGAAGGCATAATTTAGAGGGAAAAAAGCACTAGATAAACTTTAATCCTTAATCTATTATTAATCTTTTGCCTGATTTTATGCCGAAGTGTCAGAATTTGAAATGCTGACTGGAAGGAAATGTTTTCATAATTCAGTAGGCATGCAGGAAACTCTCTAATGTGGAGAGCGGGAACAACAACAACACAACTCCCTAGATCATCAGAGGAAGTAAATCCCCCCCACCCAAAACCCAGGAAAGTGTTTTGGCCCTATTAACTCCTAACAGTCTGTGAGGGGTTTGGGGGTAGATGGGGGAGGGGGGTCTGGGTCATGACTCTCAGGGGTCTGTAAGTTGCGTTTGTTTCTCCTTTTTTTTCTTTTTAACTGTCCCGTCCAGGGATTTGACCCACGGACTTCCAAGTCTGAGCTATTCTGCCACCGAGGTGGACCGGTATTAGATGAGACAATTGAAATTATTTAAGCTCTCTGTATTTTTTTTTATTTCGCATGCTCCACACTTAGCGTGGAAAGGGGGGGGGCGCTTTCCGTTTTTTTTAGCTTTACATAGACGAGCTTTGAGGTATCATCCACGAGCTTTGAGGTATCATCCACGAGCTTTGAGGTATCATCCACGAGCTTTGAGGTATCATCCACGAGCTTTGAGGTATCATCCACGAGCTTTGAGATATCATCCATGAGCTTTGAGATATCGTCCACGAGCTTTGAAGTATCATCTACGAGTCCACGAGCTTTGAAGTATCATCTACAAGCTTTGAAGTATCATCCACAAGCTTTGAAGTATCATCCACAAGCTTTGAAGTATCAAGCTTTGAGACATCGTCCACGAGCTTTGAGATATCGTCCACGAGATTTGAGATATCATCCACGAGTTTTGAAGTATCATTCACGAGCTTTGAGATATCGTCCACGAGTTTTGAGGTATCATTCACGAGCTTTGAGATATCATACATATTTGAAGTATTATCCACGGACTTTGAAGTATCATCAAGGAGTTTGAAGTATCACTCGCGACTTTTGAAGTATCATCTACGAACTTTGAGGTATCATCCCCGAGCTTTGAAGTACAATCCACGGGTTTTGAAGTATCATCCACGAGCTGCTGATGGGCTTCTCGCCAGCAGCATCTCTGCCTGTAGATTATGCATGAAGATGACATTTGCTTGGACGGAGCTGAACGGCTCACGAAGCAAAGCACCAGTTGGTGGGAAAACACGAGAGATAGCGATGCTGTTATTTGTACAGACTGATCAGTGGCTATACTTCGGCCACATCAACAGACACAATAACTTCGATAGAGGTTGATAGTGGAAGGCATAAGTGCCCGGCAAAAGAGGAAAAAAGGGACGACCTCGCAGCAGGTGAACTCAGGGCATCACGGAAAGTCTGAATATGTCACTGCGAGACGCTGGTCAATTTGGAGCAAGACCGCACTGCATTCAGGGAGGCTGTGAGAGGAACAAGGTTCTGGAAAGGACAGGCCACGTGAATGAATGGCCGGTGGTTGGGAACAAGAGCTGTGCCTGGCGGCGTCTTTACAATCAACTCAGGTGGCAGAGCAGTTAAAGAAACTAGCGGTGGTTCTACTTGCAGCAACAAGCAGCCTCACAATGGAAACCATGGCTGTGACAAACGCTCTGAGGTGAGTTAAGTCGCAGGACAATAAGCAGGCATGGATCTTAAACGACTCCACGAGCATGCTAAAGAAAATTGAGGCTGGCTCTCTTCAAGGCAACAATGCCTCGATCTCTTCAGACGTCACGAGTCCATCGGCTGACCTACATTACTGTGCCAGGGCGCCCAGGCATGAGGGGGGAAAAATGAAAGAGCAGATGAGTTGACTGTTAGCTTCGGCTTGTCTGCAGGTAAACACAGGTGGGAGGCTGCCTCGCTCCAGGTCCGCCTGCTTCCTGTCATGGAGGAAGGTCGGGCAATAAATCGAGCAGAAATCATCACTGCTATAAGAGAAGCAGATGGAACAAAGGACTTCCCTGACAACAGTGAATCTCCACCGCTGTCAAGAATGAGGGAGTGTAGATGAAACTTGGGGCGGCAAAAACTAACCGTTTAAGAGCCCCAGACGAATGGTAACCCAACAAAGAACAGGTGTCATCAGTTACTGTACTCTGAAGGAGATACTGAAAAAAGAGATTGGAATACCTACAGGTGTGTCTGGAGTGAAGATATGAGGTCCTTCCCAATTAACTAACTAGCTAATTAACTATCTAACTAATTAACTAACTAGCTAACTAACTAACTAACTAGCTAATAACTAACTAGTTAACTAACTAACTAAACTATAACTACATAAACTAATTAAATAACTAAATTATAACTAACTAACTAACTAACTAGCTAATAACTAACTAACTAAACTATAACTAACTAACTAACTAATTAACTAAATTACTAACTAATTAACAAATTCCTATTTCCCTACTTACGCACTTCTGATTTCAAGGAAGCAACCGATTGGCTAAGGTCAGCCAATCCGATGCAGACAAAGTGAACTAAGACTGACACGTATGAGTCAGCCAATGAAACCTCACTGCTGTATGCTGGGACGGTACATTAAGTCTTCATTATGTTAGTTTTATATTTCAACTTTCTAGGAACGGTATTAGGCCTGTAATCTTCTTTACAAAGAGCTGCTTTAATTCCGTACTACCACTTTTTGAGAGCAGATAGATCTGCACTTCTGACTGCTAGAATTTGTGCTCAGTAATTCTAGTTACTAGTAGCTACGTTAAGTTCAGTATTTCATATCACTAAAACCTGCTTTAGCTCTCTACTTTCTCTTACTACCAGTTTGTGTTAGTTATGTACTTTCTCTTACTACCAGTTTGTGTTAGTTATGTACTTTCTCTTACTACCAGTTTGTGTTAGTTATGTACTTTCTCTTACTACCAGTTTGTGTTAGTTATGTACTTTCTCTTACTACTAGTTTGTGTTAGTTATGTACTTTCTCTTAATACCAGTTTGTGTTAGTTATGTACTTTCTCTTACTACTAGTTTGTGTTAGTTATGTACTTTCTCTTACTACTAGTTTGTGTTAGTTATGTACTTTCTCTTACTACTAGTTTGTGTTAGTTATGTACTTTCTCTTACTACTAGTTTGTGTTAGTTATGTACTTTCTCTTACTACCACTTTGTGTTAGTTATGTACTTTCTCTTACTACCAGTTTGTGTTAGTTATGTACTTTCTCTTACTACCAGTTTGTGTTAGTTATGTACTTTCTCTTACTACTAGTTTGTGTTAGTTATGTACTTTCTCTTAATACCAGTTTGTGTTAGTTATGTACTTTCTCTTACTACTAGTTTGTGTTAGTTATGTACTTTCTCTTACTACTAGTTTGTGTTAGTTATGTACTTTCTCTTACTACTAGTTTGTGTTAGTTATGTACTTTCTCTTACTACTAGTTTGTGTTAGTTATGTACTTTCTCTTACTACCAGTTTGTGTTAGTTATGTACTTTCTCTTACTACTAGTTTGTGTTAGTTATGTACTTTCTCTTAATACCAGTTTGTGTTAGTTATGTACTTTCTCTTACTACCAGTTTGTGTTAGTTATGTACTTTCTCTTACTACCAGTTTGTGTTAGTTATGTACTTTCTCTTACTACCAGTTTGTGTTAGTTATGTACTTTCTCTTACTACCAGTTTGTGTTAGTTGTGTATTTTCTCTTACTACCAGTTTGTGTTAGTTATGTACTTTCTCTTGACAGAAATGCACTAGTTTTTTTTTTAAACTTCGTATTTTCTGGAAACTGTGTTTAGTTTCATATTTCACCTCGTTAGAAGCCGTATTAGCTCCAGGCTTCATCTTGACAGAAACTGTGTTAGTTCCATACATTTTTCTTAACAGACGTTGGTTAGTTCACCAAGTCATCTTTGGTAGAAGCTGTGTTAGTTCCATATTTCATCTCGATAAAAAATTACTTCTGTATTTAATAATTGTATAAACTATATTAGTTCCATACTTTATCTTGACAGAATTAGTTCCATACTTTATCTTGACAGAATTAGTTCCATATTCCATTCTAGTAAAAGTTAGGTTAGTCCCACGCCTAATCTGGGCTGGAAACTGTGTTAGTTCCATATTTCAACTCGACAGAAGCTGTGTTAGTTCCATATTTCATCTTGACAGAAGCTGTGTTAGTTACATACTTCATACTGACAGAATTTCAGTTAGTTTCATGATTCTTCTCGCTTATTTCCGTATTTAACTCTTGAGGGAAACTATGTTATTTCCATATTTTTATCTTGACAGAAACTGCGTTAGTTCCAAGCTTATTCATTATCTTGCTAGAAGCTGTGTCAGTTCCCTACGTCATCTTGACAAAAGTCTACGTCTGATCTATGTTAGTAGCTGTTTTATTTCTATATTTTTATCTTGCTGGAAGCTGTGTTAGTTTCTATACTTCTTTTCTCTATAAGCAGTGTTAGCTTCTACACTTCTTTTCCCTATAAGGTGTGTTAGTTTATATACTTCTTTTCCATATAAACTGTGTTAGTTTCTACATTTCCTTTCCTTGTACGCTGTGTTAGTTTCCATACTTCTTGTGCCTATAAGATATGTTAGTTTCTATAGTCTTTTCCTTATAAGCTGTGTTAGTTTCTACACTTCTTTTCCCTAAAAGCTGTGTTAGTTTCTACACTTCTTTTCCCTATAAGCTGTGTTAGTTTCTACACTTCTTTTCCCTAAAAGCTGTGTTAGTTTCTACACTTCTTTTCCCTATAAGCTATGTTAGTTTCTACACTTCTTTTCCCTATAAGCTGTGTTAGTTTCTACACTTCTTTTCCCTATAAGCTGTGTTAGTTTCTACACTTCTTTTCCTTATAAGCTGTGTTAGTTTTTACACTTCTTTTCCCTATAAGCTGTGTTAGTTTCTACACTTCTTTTCCCTATAAGCTGTGTTAGTTTTTACACTTCTTTTCCCTAAAAGCTGTGTTAGTTTCTACACTTCTTTTCCCTATAAGCTGTGTTAGTTTCTACACTTCTTTTCCCTATAAGCTATGTTAGTTTCTACACTTCTTTTCCCTATAAGCTATGTTAGTTCCTACACTTCTTTTCCCGATAAGCTGTGTTAGTTCCTACACTTCTTTTCCCGATAAGCTGTGTTAGTTTCTACACTTCTTTTCCCTATAAGCTGTGTTAACTTCTACACTTCTTTTCCCTATAAGCTGTGTTAGTTTCTACTCTTCCTCCTTACTGTTATACGAGACAGCTAAACACTTCCAAGAAGCTAACCTTAAAAAAGAAAAAAAATCTTAAATCATGTGGGGTGGGGGGGGGGGTGGGAGGAGAGGGGGTTCCAGGGGCTGGCGCCGGAGATGAGAAAGCCTTGAAATGTGACGAGGGATTTTAAAGCTAATCGTATATCGGAGGTTGAGAAACAAATCCATCCTGCCCTTAAAAGCTACAGACAGTGTCCTCTGTAGAGTGGGATCTAACCTGACATTTTGTCCGAATTATGTCAGCCTCTTTCTGGAACAGTGCAGAGCCTGCTGATAGAAATGTCTCCTGCTTGCTACAGTTTTTCAGTAAATCCTTTCGCAGGCTGTCAGATTTAAACGTATAAAACTCTTAAGGGACGAACAGTACACAAGGACACTGGATCGGAATGTACGTCTTTGTATTGCCGAGGGCGAAAACAGAGTATAAGAAAAAATATCAAAGACAGTTTCGTGTATTTGAAGTGAATCACAGCTGTTGTCTTGGTGGATGGTTGAACATCTCTCTCTCTCTCTCTCTCTCTCTCTCTCTGAACCTTAAGTGCCCAGGGCACATTTGGCTTCCGCAAGGGTTTTCCACAAATGCCTGTCCTTTGCCTTTTTTTATGCTCTTGCCCAGGTGAGCCCTCTATTGCTCAACATCCTTTCTGTTGTTCTTCTCCACGTCTCTTTTGGTCTACCTTTATTTCTGTTCCCCTGTGGTGTCCATCGTAGTGCTATTTTTGTTAGTGAGCTGTCAGTCATTCGGATCACATGTCCCAACGATCGCCAGCGTCTTTCGTCAATAATTGCTGTCAGTGGCTTCATCTGCATTTCTGCCAACAAGATGTTATTTCTTATGGTGTTTGGCCAAAATATTTTTCTAATTCTTCGTAAACATTTAGTCTGGAAAGAAATCAACTTGCTTTCTATGGTTTTGGTGATTTTCCAGCATTCAGTTCCATAGAGTAGTACACTTAGAACATTACTCTTAAATATCCTGATTTTCGTATTTGTGCTTAGTTTTTTTTAGATTTCCATACAGTCTGCAGCACTGCAAAAGCCTGGTTTGCTCTAGTAAGTCTGCTGTTGATGTCTTCTGTGCTGTCTCCATTTTCATAGTTGAACATAGTGTTCTGTTAACACTGAAGTTAATAGTGAATAATTAAGTTTAACAGTAAGCATTCTCTTGTTTACACATTTGCTCCCCCATTTAAGTGTACGACGTGATCTACTGGTGGATGAGTGTATGTAAGATGCAAGTAGTGACGCCTCAACATACAACAACGTCACTTCACATTGACTTTAACTGCCATTCAGTAACGAGCTCTAAGTTAAAGAACAGGTCCAAGCATGAGTCTAATATACACTCTCTGTTTTAACCACCTTCTCAGCGCTCGTGTAAACAGATAAAGACCTCGAACACTTCCAGTACGCTCATTCTCTAGTTTCCACACAGCTTCTCTCGCTCCAAAAGTTCCAACAAAAATGCTCCTCTCCTGCCCGCATTCAACAACAACTTAGTCACACGACCAAATGATGTCACTTGCCTAAACGCTGTAGCAACGCCTGATCAGCTATGACACACCTGTATATTGCTATAAGGGTACTTGGCTTTAACTGAACAAGATGGTGGGAGCACGGAATACATAAATCCCTTTGGTGATGCTCGCACAGGTGTGAGACCTGGACACTTAACAAAACAGCTGAGAAACACATAAATGCCTTCGAATGTAAATGCTACAGAAGAGTTCTTCAAATATCATGGGCACAAAAAAGAACAAAGATACCCATACTACATGAACTCAATACTGAAGAAGGCTGGGTAGTAAAGAGGATTAAACAGAGAAAACTTGAATATTTTTGACACATTAAACGTCATGAGAATTTAGAGAAGACCGTCTTAGAAGTATACATAATGGGAAAAAGAAAGAAGAAGACCTAGGTGAAGATGGCTGCAAGACATCGTTGATGATCTGCGAATGGACGCATCAGCAGTAGGCCATCTTGTTTACAACCGAGAGACCTAGAGGAGAGCTGTGAGGGAGGCAAGGTTCCCTAAGGGACATGAAAATGACTGACTGAAGAGATGCTCCCTAACTGAACTCAGCTGTATAAATGATTACCTGGTACATCACTGTTGGATGAAACAGCTACCAGTGCGAAGACACTCTTAACGCAAAGTTGCTTTGCTTTCGAATTTTAGAAGTCCGCTGAGCTAGTCGGGACATACAGTCAGCAATGAACATTTAGAGAAATGGAATATCACGTGAAGTTCACTCGCACAAATAAGATATTTCAGTTGAGTCTAGAACATATTGATACAGCATAGTCCTCATATCAGACCACCATATGTACGTTCTTGTACACAAAACACGCAAGGATACCATCGTGGGAAACCTTCTCACGGAAGACGCTGTACAGATCTGGAAACCGGAGTTCGACAAAATGCAATGAGTCATGGGGCACTAGACCGTATACAGGCTAACAAAATGTAACGCAGTTCAACAACGTACGGACAATTAGACCTTTAAAAAAACAGGAAGGAACGTCTCTGTTCACGTTTTTTAACGTTTAGGTTTATGTCTTTGTTTCTTACAAGAACATATGGGAAAAAGAAGTATCTCCTGACTTGTTATACGCCCTCTTCTTCTCCTGACTTGCTGTACGATTCTTCATCTCTTAACTTGCTGCACACAGCTTCATCTCTAGACTTGCTTCACGTATTATCATCTATATTTTCATCCCGGAATTTCCCATACCACGTCTTTATGCTGTTGAAAACGAATGCTGCCTTCTGAAATTCTGCTCGAAATCGTCGCTGCACAGCCATAACGGAGGAAGGTTTATTGCGTAATCCAAAACACAAATGACTGCCCATGTTTACTGAACACCATATTTGCTACTGCTGCCACCTAGCAGCAAACCACGAGAGCTCTGATCGCCGGCTTTATTTAAAAAAACTTGAAAACTCTCTCTCTCTCTCTCTCTCTCCTCTCTCTTTGCGTAAGAATAATCACGATCATTTAGGTAGTGTTTTCGTTGCGAATTTTTTTAATGTTTCACGGACTTCTGAATAACCCTGTATATAGTGGTATACTTAGTTTTATATAATTATACCCAAGTTTTTTGGCGTTCTAGTTTTCTCTTTGTTAAGGAAAGAACACCATTTCTCCAACTGACCTCAGTGACATGAAACAGTTCAGGGGAATACCTTCCGTGATAAAGAGTAATACTTTATAAAAGGGAATACTTTTCCGTGATAAAGTATTCAGGGGAATACTTTCCATGAGGAAGACCAAGGCGAAGATGGCTGCAAGACATCGTTGATGATCTGCAAATGGATGCATCAGAGGCAGGCCATCTTGCTCACAACCGAGAGGCCTACAGGAGAGCTGTTTGGGAGGCAATGATCCGCAAGGGACATGCGAATGAATGAATGAATGAACTTTCCGTGATCCATAGAACAGAAGTCACTCAAGGTCTTCTTCGAAAATGGGATTGACATGACTGATCATGAAATCTTAATTAGAGAGCTTGAGATTTATAGATTACACCCTGACTTGACCAAATTTATTTCTTTTCTTTCCAACATACAGCAGGTAGTTTGCCTCAAAAACTCTAAATCAAGTTCATCTGTGGTTGATAATGGCGTTCCAAAGGGATCTATTCTTAGTCCTCTCCTGTTTATCATCTACATCAATGATCTTCCACTTCATCTCAAAAAATCATCTTGTGACCTCTTTCCTGATAACTGCACAGTTTACACTAGTGGCAATGACTGTATTAACCTTGAGTCAGCTCTTTAAATTGAAATAACAGGTCTAATAAACTGGAGCAACAACAACAGAATGCTAATAAACACTAGCAAAACAAAATCTATGCTCATTACAACAAGACAGAAATGAACAAATTCACCAACAACACTACAGCTCCATGCTGGAACTTCATAGATAGAGAATGTTAGTGAACATAAAACTCTAGGTGTCATGACTGACCACCACCTCAGCTGATATTATCATGTAGACAATATAACCAAACTCATTGCACAAAAAGTTTACCAATTTACTAAACTTAAACATTTTCTTGACATAGACACCAGAAAAATATACTACATATCACATATACAAAACCCATGTGAACTACTGTTACACAGTCTTGGATGGTTGTTCCATGTCACATATGAAAAGACTTTACTCACTTCAAAAAAGATCATCATCATCATCAGGTGCCGTGTCGACTGGCGTTGGCTATTATGCTTCTCTAGAGTACACGATCCTTCATGCAGGCCATCAGCTCAGTTGGTGATCTCCTCTCACACCATCCTGTCAGACTGTCCAGTATCATTTCTCTTGGTCTTCCTCTTGATCTTCTTCCTTCTATTTTTCCTGTTGTTATAATATTTTCTATGCCCCCTCTTCTCATTGCATGTCCTATGAAAGTACATTGTCTCTCTTTTATCTTTTTGACAAGATTTTTTGTCTCTCCAGCTCTTCTCATACATTCTTCATTAGTTATTTTTGCTGTCCAGGGGATTCGCAACATTCTTCTAATAAACCACATTTCTGCTGCTTCTAATGATTTTTGTGCAGACCTGCCTATTGTCCATGATTCATTTCCATATAACAAGATAGGTTCAATATAGCATTTTAGGACTCGTTTTCTAACATTCATTGATAAGGATGTGTTTGATAATATATTTCTCATTCTCTGAAATGCAGTCTTTGCTTGGCCTATTCTGTTCCTAATTTCTAATTAGTCTGCATTTCCCATCTGAAGTTATTACTGCTCGAATGTATTAGAATTTCTGCATCTTCTTTAGAATAGTTCCATTTAATTTTATACTGCATGTTGGTGGATTCTGTTTCTTAGATATAACCATAATCTCTGTCTTCTTGATGTTCAAAGTAAAGCCTTTCTGTTCACTTTCTTTGGCGACTTTATCCAAGAGATTTTGCAGGTTTTGTTTGTTCTCAGCTATCAGTACTGTGTCGTCAGCATACCGAAGGTTGTTAATATTGTATCCTCTAATTGTTATGCCTGGTTCTGTGATGATCGTTCTTAGAATATTATTTCTGTACACAGAAAAAAGGTCTGGAGATAGTACACATCCTTGTCGCACCTCTTGTTTTATCGGTTGATATTTTGTAGTTCTATTTTCAACTCGAAATGCTGCTTCTTGCTGCCAGTATAGATGTTTTACAATCCTCAGGTCTTTTCCGTCTATATTAATGTCTTCAAGCATAGTACTCCATCCTATCTGTGGTCGTTGTTCAAATCCAACCCAAAACACAGTCAACGCTTAAGCACTTGTATTCTTCCAAAAAGAAAGCTTGAATATTTAAAATGTTTCTCTTACTCAGCTGCCCACCTTTGGAATGCCCTACCAATTCATGTAAAACTTATAAGTAATATTCGATCTTATAACTTTAAACTTTGTCAACATCTGTTTGATATATGCCTCCCTAAGCATAGTCTAAAGAAGTTTTAAAGTATGGCTTGATTGTTGTAATTTTTTATACTGCTTTTTAAAAAATGAATTTGTTAGTTTTGAATGAATGTAGGAATGCAAGTTTATTTCATGTTGTTGCACAAATGCTGAATGACTGTGACTGAGTGAAAGCTGTATGATGAAGGGCAGAATGTCAGGCTGGCCTGCGTGCCCATTTCTTAACCCTTTGAAAATAAAGTATGTTTGTTCGTTCGTTCGTTCGTTCTTTTATTCTGAGGTTAAGTACCTCATAAGATAGGTGTGGCAGAAGCTGGTATAAAGACCTGCAAACTAATAAGATTGATGGCAAAGTTTTCCAATACTAAATCGCTGTCGAACATCAGAAGTTTAAAAGGCTATTCCATTCGTGTGATGCTTGGTTCGAACATCACAAATTTAAAGGCTATTCCATTCGTCTGATGCTGGGTTCGAACATCACAAATTTAAAGGCTATTCCATTAGTCTGATGCTGGGAAGTGAAGCTCTGTTTTCGATTATCAGAAGTTTAAAAGGTTATTCCATTCGTCTGATGCTGGGTTTGAACATCACAAATTTAAAGGCTATTCCATTAGTCTGATGCTGGGTTCGAACATCACAAATTTAAAGGCTATTCCATTAGTCTGATGCTGGGTTCGAACATCACAAATTTAAAGGCTATTCCATTAGTCTGATGCTTGGTTCGAACATCACAAGTTTAAAGGCTATTCCATTAGTCTGATGCTAGGAAGAGAAGCTCTGTTTTCGAATGATTTATTATTATTTCTTCTTTGATTCAAGAAGTTTTTTTTTATTTTCACCGAGAATAGTAATGCATTCTTTATTAATGTTAAGAAAGGAGACCTCTAAGATGAAAAGGCTGAGAACTAATAGACCTCTATACCTCTCACACAGTTCCATACTCCCTATAGAGTTATATACTTTCTACAGAGTTCTGTACTTCGTATAGAGTACAGAGTTATATACTTGAGCCAATACTAACTGATTGAAGATTTATATTCTTTGTTCCACAAAGTTCTATATCTGCGAACTTTTGTTCTCTTCGACCAACAAAATTACGTTCTTGAAGCATCAGCTCAGTATCGGATGGGGAGTAGGTTACGGTGGATCTCATGTATTTACTGACCGAGCTCTAGACGCTGGTTCCTAGCCAAATTTCGATTCTACTCAGACCACATCGACCCCTCATCTACCTTGTTAGCTAAACACCCACTTACAAGCAGCATCATGAGGACGAAAGGGGTACTGACATAGACCAGCTGGCCCAGATAACTGAAGCACCCCGCCCCGCCCCCCCCCCCTTTGCAGCCCCACATCATACACATTTGCTCACGCTGACGTAAATAAATATCTTATATAACAGAAATTTACGGCACGAATAGAGTTAAGAAACATAGCGATGATTGACATCTGCTTTGATAAAAGGCGAAAGGTTTGTTTCTTGATGCAGTTTTCCCAAGGAAACAAGAATTACGATTCATAGAAAGTGGTAAAAATAACAGAGGCGCCGATAAAGATAATGAGTAGAAAGCAAATGTTTATTTTGTTTTCAGAGGATGAAAAATTGGGTAAGAAGATATGTTTTCAAGAAAGACGTAAAGTAATGGAGTACTAGCAATCAGAGATCGTGTTTCAGTCTTCCTTTCATCATTTTGTTTTCCCTTCCTCGTCTTGTTTTACTAAACCTGAAAGGTATATAGGGAATGAGACAAGACAAGAAATTAACTGAAGAAAAGGAATGTGATGAATAGTTATAAAATACTACAGAAGACATAAGTTGTGAGAGATATTAAGGAGATGATGTTGACACGGACAATAATGACAGATAAACAGAGAGTTGACAAATCAATGGACACAGGGGCAGCTTGGTAACTACTTAGGTCGGCAGATATATAGGCAGGTAACTAGACAGACAGACAGGCAGGCAGACAGATAGATAGACAGACAGACAAGCAAGAAGGCAGATAGATAGATAGACAGACAGACAGATAGACAAGACAGACAGACAGACAGATAGATAGATAGATAGATAGATAGATAGATAGATAGATAGATAGATAGATAGATAGATAGATAGATAGATAGATAGATAGATAGATAGATAGATAGATAGATAGATAGATAGATAGATAGATATTATGTCTATTTCTAAGCATTTCAGTAAATCGAGTCCCTAAAAATCTGAATCTGTTTTAAACACTTTAGTATTTCAACCATCTTTGCTACAAACACTGCTACAACAGTAACGTCAAGTTCCACGACGATTTCCACGTACCATATATCTTGCTCCAGTTGACAGCCATCGATCAATACGGGACGGCTGTTTTATGTGGCGTGTCCCGCAGTTGTAAATCCCATATGTTTGTTCCGTTGCTAGCTTGTTATATAACTAAACGTGCGCGCGTGAGCAAAGGAAATCCTACTGATCCGCTGGCATTCCAGAATGTTTCATGCCAATTACAGATAATACAAACTGGCACTGTAAAGACAAACATTGGAACTGTAAGTTTAGTACGAGGGTTATACGGAAAGTCGTGAGCAAATATTTTTTTTAAAAATCAGAATTTGTAGATAGAGAAAATATAAATGCATCACCTATACCTGCACCCTTTTCTTCACTTTTCTTCATAATCTCCATTTCTCTGCACACATTTTCCCATCGCTCTGCAAGTTTGAAAATAACTTCCCGGTAGAATTCCGTTCCAGCTGACCGAAGGTATGGACGCACTGCTTTCTGGACGTTCTCTCCTGTGTTGTAGTGATGGCCTCACATTTGTTCTTTCACAAAACCGAAAAGATGGTAATCACCAGGTCAGGGCTATATGCAGGGTGTGGAAGAATTTCCCAACCTATTTTCTGAATTTCCTCAGTTTTTCTCACAGCTTTGTGATCTTCAGTCAACAAACATGGGACCCAGCGGGCACAAACTTTTCTATAGCCTAGGGTTTCAATCATTTCCTGTACTGTATTGTGTCCTATTCCAAGATTTATAGCGATTTCAGATACTGTACATCTGTCTTCTTTAATGTTGTCGTCAACCCTTTCCACGTTGCGTTCAGTGGAGGCAGTTCGAGGACGACCGCTGCGAAGCACATCTTGGATGCGCGTGTTTCCATCTTTGATATGTTTCACCCACCTCCTAACACTGCTAGCGCACATACACACATCTCCATAAGCAAGTGAATTTCAGCAGCAGGGATTTCCTCTTTAACGAGAAACTCAATAACAGCATGTTGACGAAACGAAACTTCAGCACCCGCCATTTTGATACATTTATATTTTCTCAATCTATAAATTCTGATTTTAAAAAAATTTACTCACGACTTTCGGTATGACCCTCGTACATGGTTTAATTTTTATTTTTTTAAAATTAACGCGGTTTTCGTTTGTGTGAAACGGACTTGAATATGCCACACTGTAACCACATGGTTTGAATTCTAAAATCAGCTATACTTAGCCTGTCCTTTCTCCACGATCATACTAAGCTCTCATCTACTCCTTTCTCCAAGCACATGATACTCCAAGATCTTCGCAGCATCCTAATACAAACCCTCTACCCCAGCCACATTCATTTGCTCCACCCACTCTCTTCTCGGCTTGACAACCATTGTATCCCTTTCTCTCTTCTTTCTCCTTTCCCCAGCCTCTCTCTTACTACCAACCAGTAAGACTGACATGACACTTCGTAGATCTTCGTTTAAACATTTACAATACTTCAGCTCATGCGTTCTAGGACGCAGCATCTTGCAAGTCACAGCTAAGTGCTCCTATTTTTCTATTATTTTCCTCCACTGTTGTTTGTTATAAATCACTGAAGTGAATCTGTATTTTCTCTCCTATTCCTATCTTTTTCCTCTTTATGGTTTTGCATGATTAAGGTATAAGCCGACAGGTTAAAATTGTGTGCTCGTTAATTAATAAAGCTGTTCTTGGGTTTCTTTTATGTAATCTTAGATTTTGAAAGCACAGACAGACAAACAGACAGACGCACAGACAGACAGATAGACAGACAAACAGACAGACAGATAAAGGAGATGGAATATCACTCGCTAAATACGACTGCAAAGGCGACTCATATTGTGGAGGTGGAGTAGGGGATGTTTGGGGGGTGAAATGGAGAAGGACAAGGTCAGATTCCATTCACTTCTAGTCGGCCCTGAAATTGACCTGCAAGACCAAAAGGACATTAATTACACGGGTCATAAAATCACACGATGTAATAGATTAGGATAGGTAATTGGGTTGGATAGAAATAAAATAGTAGTCTCCCTCTGTAGAGAGTTAACTTTGGATATCTATAGGCGTGCGCAGCTGTAAAATCGGTTGTAAAGCTCGCCGTATTTGCACTCATAGTGACTTGATTTAGAAGAGACGCACAGAAAAGAGGCAGACGGAAAAAAAAGGTTGAGACGAGCACAAGACAATTTCAGAAATGTAGGCACGCAAGGTTTTTTCTTCTGAATTCAGTTTTTGAGAGAGTATGTGGTATATCTGTTGTAGAAGCAAAAATGTCTTTCAACATCTTGCCGCGTGAAATGTTGTCCCATGGTCAGGTCAAGTCGCCCGGACACTTTTTCATGTATTTGTGAACTCTATCATTCTTGTCACGCCACTTCCATTTGACAACATCCACCAAATTTGACAACATCCACCAAATTTGACAACATCCACCAACAAATCTGGTTTCATCAATACATCTGTTCTATTGTAACGCCCGGTGTTAGGTGATCACTGACTTCATGTTTTGTGTCACAACTGTGGAGCTGGAATGATCAGTTAATTTTATTTATATAGTTCACAAGTCGTGTATGAACTCTGTTTAGGGATCCTGAAGTTGCATAGAGTGTATCAGTGTAACGAAATGAGGCAAGTGTAACAACTTCATGATGTCATGGAAGTTGCCCCCAAAACGTTCAAGGTACTCTACAGCACATCAGCATAAAGAATAGTACGTTCAATCGGTGAAGCCTAGTACGTAAAGGTAAGGTAAAGGTAATCCTGCCATGCCTTAGAGGCACATAGGGATATGGTGTTAGTGCCCATATTTTCCTTGACCTGTCAGCACACTAGAGGGTGATATGGTCAATATCACGTGGCACTACTAAAAATACCAGAACGCCGTTTTAGTGCTGCAAACAATAGAACAGATCAGATCAAATAAAAAAAAAGCTGTTTAGATTGTCACCTTGTCGTGTAGGAGAAACTAAAAAAAAAACCTCTTCTTTAACGAGAAAACACTCGATTCTTACAACAATGTTAATGAGAACCATAGATGGCTTAAATGACGGACAAGAAATCCTTAAGTAGCTCCTTCCAAAGCAGACAGACAAACAAACAAGCAAACAAATGCGCGTACACATACCTACCTCACTTGTCTTTTTCGGTGGAACTAGGAATTAATTAGAACCCATAAGAAAAAGACAGTCGACATTCATTTTCTGTATAACCGAAGAGAATTTGAAAACGTATTAAAAATTGGAAGATAAATTAGAAGAGATTGCAGAGGAATGCAAGGAGAGAAGATCATGGACGCTATGGCGTGCTAATTTTAAAAAGAAATTCACGAACTGAGCTGATGAAAAATATCCAGATTCGAGATCTCCTGAGAAGCATGATCATCAGCAACTACCGGCACGGCACCAAATGATACTAACTGCGTCCGTCTATGTTGGATAACCAAGTTTTTTCTGCCTTCTCATCTCTCAGTTTCAGTTGAAACTTATTGGGCGTCATTAAAAAAAAATACTGTTCTTCAAAACAATCTATTTCTAAGCTGTTATCCCAATTTCTTTAGCTGGAAAACAACTAAAGAATTATACAAGAAATTAGACTCTTTTGAAGACAAATGCCTAAGGAAAATACTCGGCATCAAGTGGAATGAATTCAAGAGCAATGCAGAGATAAGACAGATGACTGAACAACAACCAGTCTCATGGGTGATCAGGAAAACGAGATGGACATACGTTAGTCACTTGATGAGAAGAAATGATCAGAGAATCCCAAAATAAGCTATCAAGCTGAACACAACAGGCCAAAGAAAAAGAAACAGACTGCGTGATACTCTGAAGAAGACATTGTTAAGAGAGGCTAAATTAACAGGCATAAAATCCCTTGATGAGGTTGAAAGACTCGCCGAAGACAGGAAAAATTGGCGAACTACCTTGCGAGACCTATGTGACGTTTAACAGCACGGGAAGGATATAAGATGTAAGATCCCAGTTAGGCATCGTACTTTCAGTTCAAACATTGAAGCAAAGTACATTTTATAGGTAAAAATGCCAGGTATCTTATTTACTTTTTAAAATAAACTTGTAATATTTAGTTCAAATTATTAACTTTGGGCGTGAGAAGACGCAAAGAGACATGGAGACAAGCAGAGAAAGCGCTGGTAAACAAAGGACTGACATGGGAAACAGCCAAGAAAATAGTGAAGGACCGATAGAAATGGAAATCTCTTGCTACCAACAGCCCGGAATGTCTCGGGAACTGACAAGACAAGAGAGAGAGAGAGAGAGAGAGAAAGAGAGAGAGAGAGAGAAAGAGAGAGAGTGTGTGTGAGAGAGATTAACTTTTGGAAAGGTTCGGGCCTGAGAAATGTATTACAAGAAAGTAATTACGTCCTTTGGCAAGCTTACTGTACGTGATGACCATCACGTAATTTACGTCAATACGTCCCGGATTTCCTCGCGTTAGCCACACGTTTTCAATCAGCAGGGAAAAAATACGTACTTTTGATGAGTCGCGTAGAAACATAGATGGCACAGGCAGGAGTCACGTCAGAAGATAGGAGATCAAATACGGGATCAAATATAAGATATGATTAGGTGGGAGATGTACAGAGGCGGAGGAGGATGTGGAGATACTACAGCATATGACCAGGAAGACAAGGAGGTCGATCGTAGATCAACGCAGAGTCAATGAACTAGATCAGAGGTTCCCAACCCCTTTTAAGAGCGACCCTAAACTAGCAGTGATTTGTTTTTGTGTTTTGACACATTAATCGTTATGAGAATTTAGAGAAGACAGTCTTGGAAGGGTACATAATGGGGAAAAAAGAGACTATGACCAATGCAAAGATGGCTGCAAGACATCGTTGATGATCTGTGAAAGGATGCATCAGCAGCAGGGCATCTTTCTTACAACCAAGAGGCCTACTGGACAGCTGTTAGGGAGGCAAAGTTAAGCAAGGGACATGCAAATGACTGACTGACTGACCCATCAAGAAAGGTGCAAATGCTGAAATGCAACAAATATTTTACTACACAGCAACTTCTTGCGAACCTACCACAATCCCACAGCGATCCTACCTCAGACTATTTGCATCAGAGTTGTTGAACCTGTAGCTGAACAAGACATTATTATGTCTCCATTAGACGTTTCCTGAGCACAGACTCTGGTCTGGACATATTACGCGCTATCGAAATGAGACGGCAAAACCTGGTTCCAAAAATAAGCTTTGCCGAATTCCGATGTGTCGTGTGGATAGGCGCAGATACCACAGCCAAGCTGCGAATCGTGTCTTTGCACAAAGAACAATCATGGTCCTTTTGACGAAGAAGAAGAAGAAGAAGAAGAACTGTTAGTAAATTCTGTGGGTGGCTAACAATGTTCCCTCTAAGCTAAGCAGGTTAGGAAACTTTCAAAAGTAGTTTTCGCGTCGCTCATAATTGTGTTCATATCACACAGTAAACCCGTAGACCGATTATTAAGTAATAAAAGGAACTCCCCGTTTCCATCCCATTAAGACACATTAGGGACACGCTATTAGGGGCCGTATTTCCACGAACTTCGGCACATGAAAGCTTGATGTGGTCAGTATCACGCCTGGCCGAATTTACTTCCCAGATTTCTCTGGTACCCATTTTTTAGAAGCTAGGTAGACTCCGGGGCCGTTTTGGTGTGTACCAGAAAAAAAAATCCTACTTCTGGAACTCGAACCCGGTACTACTAGATTAGTAAACTGCTCATTAAGTAATAAAATAAACTTTCTATTCCTGAATTACGGGATTTTACATACATATTCGCTAGCCAAAGGTAATCATTCCTTAGAACAGGCGTCAGGAATCGTCCCATCACAAGTATAAAAATGAAATGGGACTTTACTATTGCTTTTGTTTGTTTTTTTTTCTTGTTAAATAGGAGTGAATAGGTAGCTAGCCTTTTTAGCAAAGGAGGCCGCAAGCCGTCTATGTGAGCGGCCGCAAGTCGTCTATGTGAGTGGTCGCAAGTTGTAGATGTGAGCGGCCGGCTGGCCACATTCATGTTTGTAGGTAATGAATGACGGAAAATGAAAGTAATGTAATGCTCTTGAGTACACAAAATTAGCATGAACACTTTACCGATGGAGTAATAGTTACAAATCTGCGGATTTTCTCATTGAGTTTCAAAACTTCACAAAACTCTGCAAAAATATGTTTTCCTTCGTCTTGTTTTGCTGTTTCCCCTTAAAAATACAAATCGACTGCTGGTTTTCTGATAACTTTGCGGCCTTTATTTTTATTTAACTAATTTCTGTCCATTTTTTTTTTCTTTTTCCCCTTCTCCTCTTATCATTTTAACCTGCCAGTAAATTCTTCTTATATTTACTTCCCTTACCAGCATGAGTTGTCTTTCTTTTTTTTACCTCCCCTTTTATACATTTAAAATTCCCCTTTCTATTTCCTACATCTTTTTTCATTCTTCCGTGCACATTTGTTTCCATACAAATTCGATCAAGCTATACGATGTCTTTCCCCGCACAGACTCATCAAAGCATTTCGATTTATTCATCATTTGTCACAGAAAATCTCTAATTGTCCTTCCTTACAATAAAACTTTCAGTTGCTTCCCTTATTCACCCTCCCCCCCAAAGCGTTGACATCGCCCACGCCGTAATCCACTTTTTGTATTCTCTTTTCCTCCTCGTCGTTTTCATTCTTACGTTTATCATTATCGTCGTTATTACCATCGCCAACAGCCCAGGCGTTCACAATATCGTCGTTTCAACCCCTCTCCCCTAGTTCATCTTAGAGAGTTCTTGTAAACACATTTACACGATTTCGGCGCCCCTATAACCTGCTCTGGGGCGCGTTAAATGACATCCCTTTACATTACTTTTTTTTCCCCTCGTCCGTTTACATTTAAATAAATGATTACTTTTTTTCTTTTCTTTTCTTGCGGAGAAAAGGTCTTTGGGAACTCAAGAATTTGAGTTTTGTTAGAAATTGTGCCAGATTCAAGCTGTTTTTCATTTATGTTGCTTTTTTTGTTTGTTTGCTTGTTTGTTTGTTTGTTTTTTGTTTGGGGAAACATAATCAAGTTTTATTTTTTGTTGCCCTATGTGTATGTGTGTGAGTGTGTGTGTGTGTTTTTTTTTCTTCTTAGCGACTGTTTGTGGACGGCAGATAATAGTCTCAAACTGCCTTCTCATTCTGGGCAGGAATGTATATTGCAGGAAGGATATCGTCCCGACTATAGTAAACTTTGCTTGTTAGAAGAAAATAAAAATGGAAATTATCAACATTTTTGTTAGAGAAACTATAACATAAAACTGTAATGTAAAACATCAGAACATCTTTTAACTGTACATAAATCTACAACTTAAAACTAAATCGTAAATTTATACTAGAACATATACAAAAACAGGAGACAGCAAAACTCTGTAAAACAAAGAGGCTAACGGATACTATTAAATGCAAAGAAAGACCAATCCTTAGCAAAACTGGAACCCTATTAACATCAAGTAAAGGCCAAAAACAAAGATAGGCCAAACACTTTCAAGAAATACTTAATCGACCAGACCCAAAAGAACTGATAAACCTTGAAACCGATTTACCAGCTCCATAACTAAGTGTCAACCTAGATGAAATTACATTGAATGAAACTGAAGCAGCAGTGAATCTAATGGCTAACAACAAAGCTACAGGTGAAGATGAAATAAAACCCGAAATGATAAAAGCTGTTAACAGTGACAACATGAAAGAACTACAGAGAATGCCTAATAATAAATTGATTGGGTACATGGGACCCAACTGGAATATCTTGATTTTGCAGGTGACAATATGAATTCTTTACAAGAAAAAAACAGACATCCTGTCTTCACTGGCTAGCAATATAGGACTCGAAATTAACAAATATAAAACAAAAATAATGAAACTTCTCATTAACCACGAAGGGCAAATATACGTAGAAAGAACAAGTGTTGAAGAAGTACACCAATTTGCAAATCTCAGCAGCTACACAGACCAGGATAGCGACACAAGAAAGGAAATTATAATTAGAATTGCAAAACCAGCACTGACTTTCAAGAATCTTGAGAACATATGGCGCTCAGATGTTACAAGCACAACAACCAAGTTAAGATTATTCAATTCAAATGTAATATCCACCCTCATTTATGCATGCGAAAGCTGGGAAACAACTAAAGAAATAGACAAGAAATTAGACTCTGGTGAAAACAAATGCCTAAGAAAAATACTTGATATAAAGTGGAACGAATTCAAGAGCAATACATAGATAAGACAGATGAGCAAACAACAACCTGTCTCATGGATGATCAGAATAAAGAAGATGGACATATGTCGGTCATGTGATGAGAAGAAACAGTCAGAGAATCCCAAAAACAAGCTATGTGACGTTTAACTGCAAGGGAAGAATGTAAGAAGTAAGACAAGCAAAAGTATTTTTAACATGCAATAAAACTATAACAAAAATATAACGTAAATCTAAACTATAACGTAACTGAAAACTATAACGTGAATTATAATATAATATATAATTATAAAGCTAAACTATAACATAACTGAAAACTATGACTTGAAAAATAATACAATAAATAGTTATAAAGCTAAAATATAACACAACTGAAAGCTATAGCGTGAAACTATAACATATAAACAATTAACTTTAGCAAACAATAAAACTATAACATAACATAGCAATGTAAATCTATCCCATAAACAAATCGGTTTCACGTGTTTTTGTTGCTTCAAAAAATATAATAATAACGGCACTCTTTAATACAGACAGAGATATAAACAGATGTGTATAGCTCATGCACCTTCGGTATGCTGACGACACAGTACTGATAGTTGAGAACCAACAAGACCTGCAAAATCTCTTGGATAAAGTCGCCAAAGAAAGTGAACAGAAAGGCCTTACTTTGAACATAAAAAAGACAGAGACTATGGTTATATCTAAGAAACAGAATCCACCAGCATGCGGTATAACATTAAATGGAACCATTCTAAAGCAGGTGCAGAAATTCTAATACCTTGGAGCAGTACTAACTTCAGATGGGAAATGCAGAACAGAAATTAGGAACAGAATAGACCAAGCAAAGACTGCATTTCAGAGAATGAGAAACATATTATGCAACACATCCTTATCAATGAATGTTAGAAAACGAATCCTAAAATGCTACATTGAATCTATCTTGTTATATGGAAGTGAATCATGGACAATAGGCAGGTCTGCACAAAAATCATTGGAAGCAGCAGAAATGTGGTTTATTAGAAGAATGTTGCGAATCCCCTGGACAGCAAAAATAACTAATGAAGAATGTATGAGAAGAGCTGGAGAGACACAAAATCTTGTCAAAAAAATAAGAGAGAGAGAGACAATGTAATTTCATAGGACATGCAATGAGAAGAGGGAGCATTGAAAATATTATAACAACAGGAAAAATAGAAGGAAAAAGATCAAGAGGAAGACCAAGAGAAATGATACTGGACAGTCTGACAGGATGGTGTGAGAGGAGATCACCAACTGAGCTGATGGCCTGCATGAAGGATCGTGTACTCTAGAGAAGCATAATAGCCAACGCCAGTCGGCACGGTACCTGATGATGATGATGATGTATAGCTCAGTTTTTAGAATTTATAGAAAGATAGGAAAAGTGAGGAAAGTATGGTTTTTTCTGTAAAACTGAAACAAAAAATCTATGTCCACCTGTATTAACAGAGCTAATCTTACGGCAGATATCATTTCTCTCATATGTCTCTATCTATCTCTGCCCTACAGTCAACTGTTAGGGCGTTCTTCAACCTGTAGCATTCAGGTTTATTTAACTTTTTAAGGTGCCTGGGATTTGTATAATCATAAACGGTATGACACGTCTTCTTACGTCTTATATCCTTTCCGTACCGTCAAACGTCACATAGGGCTCGCATGGTAGTTCGCTAAGTCTTCCTGTTTTCGGCGAGCATTTAAACCTCATCAATGGATTTTATGCCTACTAGTTTGGCTTATTTTAACAATGTCCTCTTTAGAGTTTCACGTGGTCGACGTCTTTTTCTTCGGCCTGTTGTGTCCCACTTGATAGTTTGCTTTTTTTTTATTATCTGACTGTTTCTTCTCATCACGTGACCAACATGTCCATCTTATTTTTCTGATCACCCATAAGACAGGTTGTTGTTTGCTCATCTGTGTTATCTCTGCGTTGTTCTTGAATTTGTTCCACTTTATACCGAGTATTTTCCTTAGGCATTCGTTTCCAAAAAAGGTTCAGTCAGTCATTTGCATGTCCCTTACGGAACTTTGCTCCTTAATAGCTCTCCTGTAAGTCTCTCGGTTGTAAGCAAGATGCTCTGTTGCTGATGCATCCATTTGCAGATTATCAACGACGTCTTGCAGCCATCTTCGCCTTGGTCTTCCTCTCTTTCTTTTTCCAATTATGTAACCTTACAAGACGGTCTTCTCTAAATTATCATGACGTTTAATTTCAAAAGAATGTACCAGTATTAGAACGATGAATGACAGTGTAATGGGAAATAAAAAAAAAACACTCTTAAGACGTGAGAGAAAGAAAAACTAGTAAGAAAATGACAGCGACTCGACTCATGACTGCAGTCGTGGCCATACAAAGCAGGATCGGCCCCCACTGTGTCAATTGTTACCGATGGCCTCTTATCCGAACACATAAAATACCTCTCATATAATCTTCTCCGATAGGAAAAGATAAGGTAAATCAAAGGTAACCCTTGTTGGCTGAGTGGTCAGGCGATCCCTCTACAAACCTGGTAGTACTGAGTTCAAGTTCCAGAAGTGGTGATTTTTTTTATTTCTACTACACATCAAAACGGCCCCGGGGTCAACCCAACCTCTAAAACTGGGTACCAGAGAAATCTGGGAAGGTAAATGCTGCCAGGCGTGATATTGACCACATCACACTTTTCTGTGCCGATGGCCTTGGAAAAGCCGTATCCCAAATATGACTTAATAGTGTGAAAACGGGGATGTTACCTTTTATCTTTACCTTTAAAGGTAACCCTATCATGTCATGGAGGCAGCACGGGGATATGGTGGTTGTGTTCATATTTTCCTCGACCTGTCGGAACACTAGAAGATGACGTGGTCATCAGCATCAAGCCTGGCTGCTTTTCCTGTCCCCAGCTCCAGAAGTAGTCAGGTACCTATTTCTACTACTCATTAACTAGAGCGCCTTCGGCTGGGTTCGAACCACCGACATCCGTCATGAGAGACTAGTGAAATGACCATTTCGTCAGTTAGGCGTCTAATAAGAAACGACTAACAATAAAAATAAAACTGTTCCGCCAGGCACTAAATGTTCAGCCCCTGCTACCCTTCCCACATCCACCTCCCCCCCCCTCACTCGTCGTCGGCTCAGACATCAATAAAACAGTCACATACTTACCCGTTAGAGAGCAACGCCTTGCTCACTCAAACATATTTCTAACCATTTTTGAAGGCCAATCACACAGAGCTGTGCTCAGTCACTCTACTGTGTGCGAGTAATGAAAATAGATGGGTGTATGGTTCCGTTTTACACAAAGATAGAAAGAGTGAGAAAAATGGGCAGAAACAAGAATGGCAGAAAGCAAGATGAGTACATATAAATGAAGGACATACAACAATCCAATATTTCGGCGAAAGCCTTTTTCAGGGATCACATGCAAAAGCAATACAACAGATAAAAGCACGACAAATGGATTAAATATACAGACTTAACTTTTTGGTCTTCTGCTAGTGAGAAAGTCTGGCAAAAAATGCCTGGTTTGTAAACGAGGAACAGAAAGAGCAAATAGCTTAACAAATTACATTAACTCTTTCACGGCTGAAATTACTTTCCATATTCTGCCACACACAAAAAATGTTAAACTTTTTTTTCTGTAGAAAGAAACTGGCAGGAAGTTATTCTGTAAATTTAAAAAATGAGCAGGGTTTAAAATGTGCTACATTTTAACAAAATCTAATTTAGACTTTGCCTGTATATCACTCTGAGCATTTATTTAAGATCTACCAACACTGAGAGTGTTGTTTTGGGGGGAAATGGTTAAACTACATGTCTTGAAAATAGTATTGCTGCACACACTAAATACGTATTATAAGTACTGGGGTTGGTGGTGCCCTACTCCGCCGTTAACGTGGGTGTAAATGTGTTCATTATGTAACACTTTACAATACTTCAATATAGAACAACAATTTGCTAAGAAGCAGACAAACAAAAAACGAGAATTCTTTGTTACTCAGAGTGTAACATTGTTTCCAACACACCAACTGAACTAGTATTTGACTCTTAAATACTTCACGTGACTATTACAGAGCTGACATCGACCTACTGCTTGAAACGTAACAAGAAAACGCTAACAGCTGAGCAGGCCAAAACCAGGCCCAATACTTGTACTACCAGTTTAGTGCGTGCAGTAATGCTATTTCAGTGGTGTCGTGACCAAGATAGCCAATAGGAGCGGGGAGATAACTCTTTCTCCGTGCTCAGTTACACGGGTGAGCTATGGTCAACAATAGGGTGTCAACCTCACATTCTGCATACAGAATAATTATTCTGTAAGAGCGGTACCAAACAGCGCTGGCAGTTCGTGATTCACCATCGTGTACTTCCTTGGTGTTTTCAAGCTTTTCAAAGCCTTCTTTTGTCCAGGCCGCTTGATGTTATCTTCCATATCTTGCTTGGCCCCCTCCATAACACAGAGACATACAGGAAACATGATGCTGATTTCCATATTTTCCTCAACTTTTTTCCTTATCGTTTTGAAGGTTTTTAGCGATTGAGAATGCTGTCCGATGAGGCAATCAGCGACCCGTAGTTGATACGCCAGCGTCAGGGTTAGCGAACCATAGCCGACCAAGACCCTGTCCCACGTCTCCATTGGCACCCCCCAGTAACAAGCAATTGGCTAACGACAAATGTCCAACTGGCTAACGTGGCAGGGATCGCTATTGTCCCCATGGTGGTGGAGTCTGCTAAAGAAGCATTGCACATCCTCTGCTTTTTAACTGTGCTCTGGGACTGAAAAAAATAGCTGCCATAACCGGCTTCGAAGCCGATACGACGCTGTGCCTCAACATCTTCGCGGCATCGGCTGCAAAAGAGCACCAGCTGGCAGTGACAGGGAGATAGCACGAGACGAGACAAGACAAGTCCAGGGTTTTAAATTCCAGACTTGAGAGCGCAAATGAAGACTAAATGGAACAAAATAAAGCAGAGAAGGTGGTTATAAATTAGCCTTACAAAAGTTTATTCTTTATTTGAACTAGACTAGCATATGGTTACAACTAACCGGAGCTGTCGAATATCTGTGGAACTCATGTACGCTCTGATAATGTGCCGGCTGGCAAATTTCTTATTACACTTAATCGATTTTATATTATCCCTTAATCTCTAGTGCGTTTTGTTTTATCATCGAGCCAGCGTTTTATGGGATGTCCGCCCTAATTAACAGCGACAATTCCCACCTTTTTTCCTGTGACACAATTTCTCTTAACGTAAATCGGAAACAAAGTTACACTCTGAGGAACAAAGATTTCTTGTTGTTGTTTGTCTGTATCTTAGCAAATTGTTGTTTTATATTGAAGTATTGTAAAGTGTTACAGAATGAATTGCGTTGCTCAAAGCATCCGTCTTCAACAAGATTTCTATCAGGCTGTCCTACTTAGCCTTTGGCCGTCCCCAGCTTCCTACAAGGCAACAGGTCGCTGTCTCTCTTTGATGCCTCATACATCATACAAGGCAGCAGGTCGGAGTTCTTTGATGCCTCATAGAAGACAGCAGGTCAGAGTCTCTCTCTCTCTCTCTCTCTCTCTCTCTCTCTCTCTCTCTCTCTCTCTCTCTCTCTCTTTCTTTCTCTTTGATGCCTCATACAAGGCAGCAGGTCGGAGTTTCTTTGATGGCTCATAGAAGACAGCAGGTCAGAGTCTTTCTCTATCTCTCTCTCTCTCTCTCTCTCTCTTTGATGCCTCTTACAAGGCCGCAGGTCAGTGTCCCTCTCCCTGACCTGTCCGATTTGGAAGATCATGCCAACAGCTATGCTACCCCCGGCATAGCTCACCAGTCCAAAGTAAACTGAAAGTGGACGTCCACGCCATCCAGAGAACCATGAACTAATTCAACAGTGTGCAAGTCCAGGTCTAGAAACGGTCCAAGAAGACAAAGAGGAAGAATTTCATTGTTACTAACTTCTATATCTTTTTCTCAGTTCTTCTTCTTCTACTATTGTTATTACTACTACTGTTACTACTACTACTACTGCTACCACTACTACTACTACTACTACTGCTACTACTACTACTACTGCTGCTACTACTACTACTATTGCTACTACTACTACTATTGCTACTACTGCTACTGCTACTACTACTACTGCTACTACTACTACTACTGCTACTACTGTTACTACTGCTACTACTACTACTACTACTACTACTGCTACTACTACTACTGCTACTACTGTTACTGCTATCACTACTACTACTGCTACTACTACTACTACTACTACTACTACTGCTACTGCTACTACTACTACTGCTATTACTACTACTACTGCTACTACTGTTACTACTGCTACTACTACTACCACTGCTACTACTACTGCTACTACTACTACTACTACTACTGCTACTACTGCTGCTGTTGCTGCTACTACTACTACTACTACCACTACTACTACTTCTACTACTACTGCTGCTAATACTACTACTATTACTACTACTACTACTGCTACTACTGTTAATGCTACCACTACTACCACCACCATTACTACTGCTACCACTACAACTACTACTGCTAATACTACTTCTTCAGCTTTTGAGGAAGGTTGGTCCTGTAAACCCTGCAGCCTTGTCGCCCTGACGAAGTCTGCCGTCTTCTCCAGGATTGAGTTGGGGGGAGGGGGGGGGAGAACCATATCTTTTTCTTTCAGTTCCTCTCCCTCGGGCCAGGTCTGTGCTGGGAGGTTTGAGTAGGTTGGACAGGTTTGCAGGATATGTTCTGGTGTCTGGATCCCAAAGCCACAGGGACACTCGTTTGTGTGTGTCATTTTCAGTTGATAGAGGTAGCTCATGAGCATGCAGTGTCCCGTTCTTAGTAAAAAAGATTGAGGTTTGCAGGTATCTCCGTAGTTGATGAATGGAATCTTTTTTTTTCTGTTTTCATTTTTGTTTTCCATTTGTTATTTAGTTTGTTGTAGATAATGGTTTTTGCTTCTTGGTACATTTCTTGGTGTTTAATCTGTCCCATTTTCCTTGCTGCCTCGAAGAGGGCATCTGCTTTTTATTTAAACTTCTATTTATTCAGCAGTGTCAATAGAGCCAATAGGACTGTGCTTGCGTTATGGATTTTGCGATATATCTTCCCCTGTGTGTTTTTTTTTTCTCAGTGACTATTTTTTCAATCATTAACTCTTACCTCGCCTGACTAAGTTTTAGCATATTTTACACCATATTTTGTTTACTGTTATTTTGAATCGGATGTAAAAGACCCCGCTTTACTGGCATCAAATTAGACTCATGAAGAGAATTTATTCATGAACATGAAGCTAACTTGAATAAATTATACTTTTTGTGTTTGATCTGCAGTAAAAATTTGTGGGTGATGTTGCGTTCTTGTCTAATAAATATCTCACACAGGATAGAAAAGGGTTAAAGAAGGTATAACAATGTTTTAGTTCATTTATATTGTTCCTTATTATTGTTATTATTGAATGTTCTATTATCATCACATCTCACCTTGGTACATCACGCGTCGAAGTTTCACATACATGGCAATAGAAGTTTTCTCATGAACATTTCACTGATTCATTTTAATTTGACAAATAATATCAATATGATCAATACGTATAGCTGATAACTCACTTGTAATAATAGGCATAGGCAAGATTATACACATTTCATTATTTTCATCATAGTAGCACGAAATCTCACAAAATCACAATATCAAAATTCTCATAATTCTACAAGCAGTATTTAAGCAGCGTTCACAATATTCAGTAATACAAAAGCTCTTGGTAACAATTACTGTACGATCTCTTGCTACACTAGTTCAATCTAACTCTACTTCTCTATCTGTTATGTTCTTCTATTAGACTACTTGTTTAGGACCTTTTGGTCCTCCTCTATCAAAATCTCTCTCTGCCTCCTCCTCTATCAGAACCCCTATCTGCTCTCCTCTCTCTCTCAGAACTCCTATCTGCTCTCCGCCGGCCTTTTTTTTTCCACCTGTCTACCTCTCCTTTTATATTCGTAAATTCCGTTCCATAGACCACGCCTCCAATTGTTGTATCGGTCATTGGGTCATCCTTTGTTGCCCAAAACCAGTCGCACCATCTCTTTCATGTTATCTGCTTCGGGACCTAGTCCGTTCTCTGTTCAGTCTTTGATCTACTGGTCAATTGTTCCCCCTGGGCTACTGCATGTGCGCGCGAAGTCGCACCTCTAGAACTGGACCACTCTCACGATCTATCAGATCTATCGATACGGTTTTACCTTTGATCAGGTCTTTGAAGTACCGAGTATCCGTTCCTCGCTCCTCTAACTATAACTTCTCTGCCCCCCAATACATTCTTTATTCCTGATCATGTCACTAATAATAATAATAATAATAATAATAATATAATAACTATAATCATTACTTACAAGGCTATGCTACAAAGGTAAGGTAAAGGTAAACCCTGTCAAGCCTTAGAGGCACATAGGGATGTGGTGTTAGCGCCCATATGTCCCTTGACCTGGCAGCACACTAGAGGGTGATATGGTCAGTATTACGCTTGGCTGCCTTTCCTTCACCAACCCCAGAAGAAGTCGGGTACCCATTTCTACAGCTGGGTGACTGGGGCGTCTTCGGCCGGATCGGAGACGTTCCTGATTGTTGCATGCAGATAGAAAAACAGTAAAGTTAAAACACTGAGAATAAGGAGAGAATCTAGGCGAGCAGTTCGATTTATAAGAAAACAAATCTAGCACGGTATATAGTATCAGTACAATCCGTGGTAAACACAAGATGCGATAGCGATGACCGCAAAATAACCGAAATTCACAACAATAGGGAGATTTTGCAACAGCGCCAGAGATCCAAAACAAAATAGACCAAAGAAGATCGTGCAACAAAAATATGAACAACAGAAACCATGGGAGGTCTTCTAACAGAAATATGAACTAACAAAAACCATAAAGGATCTTGCACTAGAAACATCAACAACAAAAATCGAGGAAAACCTTGTAACAGAAATATAGACAACAAAAGCTATTGGAGATTTTGTAACAGAAATGTAAACAATTAAACCACGATCTTGTAACAGAAAAATAACAACAAAAAACCATGGGAGATCTTCCAACAGAAATAGTAGCAACGAAACCCATGGGAGATCTTCCAACAAAAATAGTAACAACAAAAACCATGGGAGATCTTGCATCAGAAATAGTAACAACAAAACGCATGGGAGATCTCGTATCAGAAATATGAACAACAAAAACCATGGGAGATCTCGTATCAGAAATATGAACAACAAAAACCACAGGTTATCTCGTATCAGAAATATGAACAACAAAAACCACAGGAAATCTTGCAACAGCAACACCAAACACCACAGAATATGCCTGCGCATTGTTTGAAAGGAGATAATACCACATTCTTTCGCCCACTTTTTCATAAATATTTCACATATACAAAACCCCATCAAGATAATGGTTAACCCTTTCAATCGCATAAAATCACATATCGCTTTCAGAAGTGTAACTAGAGTTAATGGCGATTAATGGCGTCCACTGAAATTTTTTTTTTAAATGGAGCCTTTTAAAAATTGTGAAAAAAGTTCCAATTTATATGCATGAAAAGTGGAATTTTTGCACCTAACTCCCACTGCCGCCTTGCTTTCCTCATTCCTCAGGATCGATAACTGTGAGACGTGCCCTACTTGTTTCGTTCTGGTAACCGCCACTAATCACCAGTATCCCCCAGGGGGCATATATTTTTTTAAGAGACACTCTCATATTCCCGATGAAAATACCTGCCACGGGATACTCAGTAGCAGAAGCCTGCAATCTGCTTTCACTCAAAGATCATCCATATTTCAAAATCCCTACAGAAACGGCACGAATATGTTCGCTTTTCATGGCATTAAAAAAAAAAAAATTACCCTGACGGGGCCAAAAAAAAAAAAAAGGCACGCCACGATGAACAAAATGGAATTGATTGGAGGATTTCGGGTCGACTGGGGCTGGAAAGGGTTAAAGAGATTACGCTGGTTTTGATTATTTGTGACGCAGGCAATCAAAGGAGCACTTACAAAAGAGTGATCCGACACTTACGGACGTGTGGAATTGCAGCGAAACAAATATACATAATTCCTCTGTGTATTGAATTAACAATTCTGTAAAAAATGGGCAGCGTTCTTTGTTTATGAAACTCACTTCCACGTGGCAGAGATCCACGGCAATAATTTCTGTAGCAGGAAATGCAGGGCCTTTAAAGGCGGTAACAGTAAATGAGGAATGTTGTACCAAAATGTCTGAGTCTTGATTTTCTTTTCATTTATGAATGAGTTATTGGGTTCTTCAGTGCTGGAAAAAAAATCTAATCTTTTTATTCGATGTATTTTTCTAGTTATTTTAGGTATTTAATTATGCCTCGATCGTTCTCTTCCTCCCCTTTCGTCCCTGCCCCTCCTCTCCTCACTGTGTTGGGTTGCCTAATGATTGATTAATGACAGATGTGTCCAGGTGCTGGACCGCCAGATCAGTATGAAAAAAAAATAATAACTGCCATAACCTGCTCCCAAGCACATATAATGCTGTACCTCAACATCTTCACCGCATCGGTTGCAAAGAACACCGGGTCACAGTTCCAGATAGGAGATAGGGAGGTAGAAGAAGAAGAAGAAGAAGAAGAAGAATGTGATCATGAAAGATAATCTTCATATCGCTCTTTCTCTCTTTCTCTCTCTCCCTCTCTCTCTCCCTCCCTCTCTCTCTCCTTCTCTCTCTCCCTCTCCTTCTCTCTCTCCCTCTCTCTCCCTCCCTCTCTCTCTCCTTCTCTCTCCCTCTCTCTCTCTCCTTCTCTCTCTCCCTCTCTCTCCTTCTCTCTCTCCCTCTCTCTCCTTTTATCTCTTCCTCTCTCTCTCTCCTTCTCTCTCCCTCTTTCTCTCCCTCTCTCTCCTTCTCCTTCCCTTCCCCCCTCTAAACCTTTAGGTGCCCAGGGCACATGGGGCTTCCGCAACGGTTTTCCACAAACGCCTGTCCTTTGCCTTTTTTTCCGCTCTTGCCCAGGTGAGCCCTCTATTGCTCAACATCCTCTCTGTTGTTCGTCTCCTTGTCTCCCTTGGTCCACCCTTACTTCTCCATCTCAGGGCTATTGTTTTTTGGTAATGAGTCACCAGTCACCCAAAGCACATGTCCCAGCCATGACCAACTTAATCGAAGCCAATTGCTTCATTTGCATTTCCGCCAGCATGGTTTTCATATCGCTATCTTACATCTTATATCCTTCCCGTGCGGCTAAACATCCCATAGGCCTCGCATGGTAGCTCGCCAAGTTTATCACCACAGTGCAAAATAACAAATCTTGCCATAAACAAACAATAAAAGAAGCAGCTTTGTTCATCGAATCAAAATGTCACGACTGGCCTGGCCTGGCACTGAGTTTTGTCCTCACGACTCCGACCTGAATCTAAATTCAAAATTTTTTCCTGTGTTAACTTAAAAGTCGGACTTTTAAAGACACGGATTTAAATCTTGCTTCAGGAGCACCGTGACATCTTCAGGTAAGTAGGGAAAGATAATCATGAGGTGCCCAGCTGGGTTAGATACTGGCGGCCAAGTTTCTTCGTACATTTTACATTAGCCTTTTGTTTGTAACCAGTGTTCTCTGTTTGTTTTGACATAAATGAAACATACTATAGAGAATGTGTACATCCCTGTATAAATGAATACAACAAGGTCTACATTTTCTGTAGTCATTGCAGTTCGAAAGATAAGGGTGGGCATCATAGGAATGGGGGTACAAGTCAGGGTAAAACCCACATTAAGGCATATTGGGGATACGGTGTTAGGCCCGTACTTCCAAGACATTCGGCACATGAAAGTCTGATGTGGTCAGTATCACGCCTTTGCGGCATTTATCTTCCCAGATTTCTCTGGTATCCAATTTTTTAAGAGGCTGGGTGGACCCCAGGGCCGTTTTTAGTGGGATCCAGGCAGTATATCGCTCCCCCTCATTTTAAGTGGGGGTACATAGTGTTTTAAAACAGAATGGCTATTGAATAAGGCTGTGGACCCCCAAAACAGTTTTGCACAGCCTTACAAAGTTCTTTCAGAGGCCCTTGATTAAGGTCAGAGGTATGAAAGTATTTAGTAGGAGATAAAGGCCTTAGTGCAAAGCATGAGAGAGTCAGGATTGTGAGACATGATCCTGTACATATAGTACACCAGATGATGATGATGGTGACGATGATCTTAAATTTAGTCTGATGTGGAAATTACAAATATGAACTGTCAAGCAGACAGGAAAACCACCAGAAAAGCGGGAAGGTAGACCAAACAGGTAGACTGGAAACAGATAAACAGGTATACAGACAGACAGGAATGCAGGCAGGAAAAAGACAAACAGACAAATAGACAGACAGCAGGCAGGCAGGGAGACATTCAGGCAGGCAGACCGACAGAATGAATGAATGATGAATGAATGAATGAATGAATAATCTTTATTTTTCAAGGGTAAAGAATTGGGCACGCAGGCCCGTCTTACATTCTGCCCTTCAGACAGACAGATAGACAGACAGACAGACAGATAGACAGACAGGCAGAGAGACAAGCAGACAGGGAGACAGACAAACAGACAGGCAGGAAGACAGACAGTTGGGGAGACAGACAAGCAGGCAGACCGACAGACAGACAGTCAGATAAACACGAAGACGGATAGCTTTAAAAACGTAGACAAATAACGAGGAAGATAAACACATACAAGCAAACACACCCAAAACAAATTTACAGTTTAAAAAAAACAACGCCGTCTAGAAATGACTGACAGATGCGCATATCAATCTCCATCAAATATATGTCATATCTCCTAGCCATCACATAATGCCACGCGGTTACGTTCTGTGCGTGCCGAAACTAGAATATTATGACATACATGAAGCTATTGTCGGTGTAGGATACTGTCTGGAAATTAGAGGCTGGCCATACTGGGGAAATTAGAAGCAGGACATAGAATATAGTCTAGAAATTATATGCGGGGCATAGTTTGGAAATTAGAAGCAGGACTTCTTCTTCTTCGTCATGTGACGTGTCCTTTCCAGAACATTGTCCCTCTCACAGCCTCCCTGAATGCTATGCGGTCTTGCCCAAGTTGATCAGCGCCTCGCAATGACATATTCAGACTTTCCGTGATGCCCTGAGTCCACCTGCGGCGGGGTCATCTTTTTCTCTTGTGCCGGGCACTTATGCCTTCTACTATCAACCTCTCCAAGCTACTATGTCTCCTGATGTTGGCGAAATATTTCAGCTTTCTAATGCTGATGATTTTCACTAGCCATTTTTCTGCGAAACCTAATCCCGTCTCTATCTCTTTTTATTTCATTTTCTTTGTATCCGTGGTTTTCTAAGTGCCCTTTTATAACACTTTACTTCAAAGGACAGATTTGGAAAATTAGGATATATAATGGAAACTAGAAACAGTCTGAATTGAAAGAAGCATGATGGAAGCATGCACCCAATGTCAGTGGAAGACAAGGCTGATGGAAGCATGCATCAATGTCAGTGGAAGATAGAGCTGATGGAAGCATGCATCAATGTCACTGGAAGACAGAGCTGATGGAAGCATGCACCCAATGTCAGTGGAAGACAGCGCTGATGGAAGCATGCACCCAATATCAGTGGAAGACAGCGCTGATGGAAGTATGCATCAATGTCAGTGGAAGACAGAGCTGATGGAAGCATGCGTCAATGTCAGTGGAAGACAGAGCTGATGGAAGCATGCATCAATGTCAGTGGAAGACAAGGCTGATGGAAGCATGCATCAATGTCAGTGGAAGACAGCGCTGATGGAAGCATGCATCAATGTCAGTGGAAGACACGGCTGATGCTGTGACTGGTATTTAAGTTTTATAGACACACGAAAGAGCTCCATCTAGAGCTGTCTCATGGCATGTTTTCAACATTCTAGTCTTACTTAGGGAAGATGTGACAGGCAGCTCCCATTACGTCGTCGAATCAGAGTAATTTGGTGAGTGAGCCGAGGTATCTTTTATTATTATGTCCTGTGCAGGACAGTGTAGAAGATCACGCTTCCACATCCTGTCCATGGTGTTTCCGATTAGTTCAGGTGCGTTATTTTTTTTCCATGACACTTGAGGAGTCCACTGAGATATTCTTATCTTGGCCTTCCTCTCTTCATCTCATCCCAAATCATTGCTAGATTCTCTCCATCTCATCCCCAGTCATTGCTAGATTATCTTCATCTCATCCCCAGTCATTGCTAGATTCTCTTCATCTCATCCCCAGTCATTGCTAGATTCTCTTCATCTCATCCCCAGTCATTGCTAGATTCTCTTCATCTCATCCCCAGTCACTGCTAGATTCTCTTCATCTCATCCCCAGTCATTGCTAGATTCTCTTCATCTCATCCCCAGTCATTGCTAGATTCTCTTCATCTCATCCCCAGGCATTGCTAGATTCTCCAACTTCTATCTTCTCATGACACGTCCCAGAAATTTTGACTGTTTTTTTTTCTTTTTCCTTATCATTTTACTAGTTTTCGTTGTTCTGAAACTTCTTTGATGACCTCTTTGTTTCCTTTTTCTGTACAGGATGTTTGTTGCATCTTTCTGCAAAAAAAAAAAACACATCTTCGTTGCTTCCAGTTTCTTTGTCGTCTTTTTGTGGATTGTCCAAGTTTCACAACCATGAAGCAATACTGGCTCTATATAGCACTGTAATACGTTCCTCGTGTCTATGGGCATTTTCTTATTTGTTAGTGTCTTCTCTATGTCATGAAAACCTGTGTTTGTCTTAGTTACTCGTGATTTGATTTTATGTGTCTGGAAATACCTGGGAACAGCATCTTACATCATACCCGTACTGCTAAACATCACATAGGACCTGCGTGGTGGTTGGCCAAGATTTCCTGTCTTCTGCGAGTTTTTCAATCTCATCAGGGAATGTTATGTCCACTGAACTGGCTTCTCTTAACAATGTCCTCTTTAGAGTTTCACGTGGTCTACCTCTTTTTCTTCGGCCTGTTGTGTTCCACTTGATAGCTTGTTTGGGGATTCTCTTATTGTTTCTTCTCATGACATCTCCGACATCTGTCCATCTTCTTCTTCTGATCACCCATGAGACAGGTTGCTGTTTGCTCATCTGTCGTATCTCTGCGTTGTTCTTGAAATCGTTACATTTTACACCAAGTATTTTCCTTAGGCATTTGTTTTCAAAAGAGTCTAATTTCTTGTCTGTTTCTTTAGTTAATTTCCAGCTTAGGGAACAGTATATTTTTATATAAAGACATTACTTAAAACAGTACAGCCATACATTTTCTTGCACTTGTTTTGACTGCTATTTTATAAATGATAAATATCTTTACTTTCTGTCCACAATAAAAGGAAAGGTCGGACTAACACTGTTTGAGATTCCCAGCCTTTTCCTATAACCTTGTTGCCAGCATTGGGTTTATTAAGTAACTTGGTTAGGACAAAAGAAAAAAAAAGCAACAAAAAAAAAAAAACCATCATGGCATGATCCATGTAATTCAATCAGCGTGTCATGATAGGAATTTTTGACTAAACAAAGTAAACCATTAGTGGGCGTTTAATAAGAAATGCTAGTTCTGTTACATGTTGTACGCCTAGTGCTAAAGTTGAACACGAAACATTTTCTAGCGATTCAGGAAAGTTTTGCTTCTATTCTCTTTTCTAACTGTAATCTCAAGACTCACAAACAAGTTTATAATAAAAATACCTGTCGCATGTTTTTTAAATCTAGAAATAACAGGATGTTTATTTTAGCTTAATATGCTCGTTTATCTCATTAATCTCGGAAAACTGGAACACATCCGTGCTTTTAGTAGACCAACATGGGCCCCATTAACGTCTTTAATTTTTTTTCATGCTAAATTAGACAAAGTCTAAATTATATAAAAACTAACACTTTTTTATCCAAACAATATATATATATATATATATATATATATATATATATATATATATATATATATATATATGTGTGTGTGTGTGTGTGTGTGTGTGAGTAATTTTCTTTCACTATTTTTTTTACCAAAATTTCTAATTAACATTTTTTTCTGGCAGAATATGAAAAGTTATTCTAGAGTGTAAGAGTTAACGAATTTTGACAAAAACAAAAGCAAGTGTATCTTTTTCTTCCCTAGCTATGAATTCGTAATTTGAAATTGTCAACAACACTAAAAACAGGAAGTACATCGTTTTCCAGTAAAACATGGCTACCGCGATGAATGATAAAATGAAAATGTCATGTGCCGTGGAAGTTGTTCGATAGCGTAATAGATATAGGAGTAGTTATTTCAAATGTGATTCTTTAACACTCACATTGTGACCAACGGTGACAGAAGTATTGAGAAATAAAGGTTGTAGCTATGAACCTCACTCAGTATACTCATATGTATCTTCATTTTTATGTGGTAGTTCAGTATTATCCACAGTACAGGGAATATTCAGGTTGAGTCAGGCAGCAGGGAGGCAATGCAGCCCTCCGACGAGACCAGAGACAAGATTAACTTTCCACCAGCAAGTGCAAAAAGCATATGGGAAAACCTAGACGCTGGATTATGCAAAGAACTGGACAAACAGCTAAGAGGAAAAAAACCTGGAGCAAAAGCTGGAAGCATTTGGTACCATCATATATCTTCACTGCCACAAAGAGTTTGGAACCAAACAGGCAAAAAGAGAAAAGGCGACACCAAGAAAGTCCAGAAGACACAGATAGACGCAATAAGACAGCAGAAGAACCATGCCCGGAAAATGTTCAAGAAGGCACATGAATCAGAAAAAGAAGGACTAAGACAGGTTTGGCAGCATCTGAAATCCCAGCACAATGCCCTTTGCAGAGCTGAAAGACTATGTAAAAGGAAGAGGGAAACCAGATACGCAAGAGAGAAGTTCTACAGAGATCCCTTGGGATTTGCCAAGCAGTTTTTTGAACAGCCAAAATCAGGTACGCTGAAAGCAGGTAAGGAGGTGCTCGAGGAACATCTGAGTAAGACATACTCTGATAAAAAATCAGCATACACCTCTTGAGCAGATGAAAGGTCTAGTGTGCCCCTGTGCACCAGGCAGCAAATTCAAATGCAGCCCACCAACCTTACAAGAAGTAGAGAGCGTTGTAAGAAAAGCTAAAGGCAAGTCAGCACCAGGCCCAAATGGCGTTCCTTACATACTATACAAAAGATGCCCTGAAGTACTAAAGAAGCTTCATAAACTCCTACGAACAGCATGGACCAGAGGAGTCATATGTAAAGAATGGAAAAAGGCTAACGGAGTATACATCCCCAAGGAGCAGAATTCCACTGAAATCAACCAGTTCAGGCCGGTCTCACTTCTGAATGTGGAAGGAAAGATATTCTTCTCTGTGATGGCAAAAAGACTAACAACATACATCCTAGACAATGGTTACGTTGACACATCCGTGCAGAAAGGAGGAATTCCAGGTTTCCCAGGATGTCTCGTGCATGCATCAATGATTTGGGAATCTATTCAGCAGGCAAAATCTGGAAAGCAAGATCTACAGGTAATATGGCTTGACCTAGCCAATGCGTATGGCTCAGTACCGCACCAGATGATATGGCTAGCACTAGAATGAATGAATGAATGAATAATCTTTATTTTTCAAGGGTAAAGAATTGGGCACGCAGACCCGTCTTACATTCTGCCCTTCATCACTCCATCTTTCATTCTTCCCACACACTTGATTTAGTACAAAAATACAAATTAAATTAGGAAAGACATATCAAAAGAGTGTAAGATTTAACTACTACATTCAAGGTAAAAGAGAAGAAGTAATTAACCTAATAAAATAGCACTCACGCACACTTACACACGCAGACATATACATAAATAAAAAGACATTGTAAATACAGATCTTCTAACATATGTTTTTTTTTACAAACATTAAAATAGTTTCTAACAATATCTAACAAGTTGCTTTTCTAACTATGTCATTGAAGTACTTGATGGTTTACGAGCCATGTGTTGAGAGAGTGCTGGTTATTTTATGGAGGCATATAATTACAAGCAAGTAAATAATGAAACAGGTTTGAGTTAAAGGATGAAGTATTACCAATATATTTTAAATTGTAGGGGAGGGTGTTCCAGAGCTGTACTGCAGAGTATGCAAGGCTTTTCTTGTACAGATCAATCCTGGGTTTAGGAAGAAGACAGTTTTTTAAACGCTGCCTATGTTTAATGTTATACGTAAACAGTGACCACAAGTAAGTCGGAGCATTGTGCGACAGAATTCTGTGAACAAACTTAACTTTGTTAAAAATTATTCTATATTTGAGGGGTAGAATTTTGAGTTGTTTGTGTTGATCTACAGTCCGTACTGGGTGTTTGTCACAAATCAGATTTAATTCTCGCTTGTGAAGTGAGTGGAGCCTTTTTGTGTTTGAGACTGAGCATCCATCCCAGATTGTGAAACAGTAATCTAAGTGTGTTTGTATGTGTGATATGTAGTATATTTTTCTTGTGTCTTTGTCGATAAAGTGTTTAATTTTGGCTAATTGGTAAACTTTCTGTGCAATCAAATTTGTTAGGTTATGTACGTGAGAATTCCAAGTTAAATGCTGATCAATGATGAGTCCCAGAGTTTTATGTTCATGAACATTTTCTATTGCCTTAGTCCCAGCACAAAGCTGTAGTGAAGTTTTAGTTGCATTTTTCAGTTTCTGTCTTGTAGTGATGAGCATGGATTTTGTTTTGTTGGTGTTTATCAACATACCATTTTTATTACTCGTTTTAATCAAACTTTTTATATCATTTTGGAGCGTTGTCTGTAGTTTATTGATGTCATATTCACTGTTGTAAACAGTACAGTCGTCAGCGAAAAGATCACATGAAGAGTGCTTTAAATGTAGTGGTAGGTCGTTAATATAGATAGCAAAGAGAAGAGGACCAAGAATGGAGCCTTGAGGAATACCGGTATCAACCACAGACGAGCCAGATATTTTGTTTCTAAAGCAAACTACTTGTTTTCTACCTAAGAGAAAAGATGTAATACATTTTGTTAGGTCAGGGTGTAATCTATAGCCTTCCAGCTTTTTTGCAAGAATTTCATGATCAATCATATCGAAGGCTTTCTTAAAATCAACAAAGACAGCACCACACAGCTTTCTGTCATTTTAGTTAATGCTGTGTGGCAGGAGTAATTTGGTCTAAAACCTGACTGACTGTCTATTAGTAGACTGTTTTCTTGCATGTGGAGCAGAGTTAACTTTTGTATATGTTTTTCAAGAGGTTTTGATAGTGATGACAGAATGGATATGGGTCTATAGTTTGAGAGGTCACTAGTCTGTCCAGATTTTAAAAGAGGAAAAACTTTGGCGAATTTAAAAGCGTCAGGGAAATATTTTTTGTCAATACACAAGTTGTATAAGTATGTTAGTGTGTCTGTGATAACTGGTGCAGCGTAGCGTAGTATCTTGTTACTAATGTCATCACATCCTGCTGAGTTAGTGTTCTTTAAGGACCGGATGTAGTTATAAACCTCACCGACTGTGAGGAAAGGAATATTAATTTGTTTTAGCTTTACACATTTGCCGTCGCTGAAAGTTTTCAACTCGCTCAGGTCGCAATTAGGGGTCGGTAATGAAGACTTTAGAATACTAATTTCTTCCCTAAAATGTTCACTGAAGTTAGTGCAAGTATGTTCACCATTAAGCGGTTGTGGGTCAGTTTGCTTCCTTTTATTTCTCTCTCTGAACCTTAAGTGCCCAGGGCACATGGGGCTTCCGCAAGGGTTTTCCACAAATGCCTGTCCTTCGCCTTTTTTTTCTGCTCTTGCCCAGGTGAGCCCTCTATTGCTCAACATCCTTTCTGTTGTTCTTCTCCATGTCTCTTTTGGTCTACCCTTACTTCTGCTCCCCTGTGGTGTCCATCTTAGTGCTATTTTTGGTAGTGAGTTGTCAGTCATTCGGAGCACATGTCCCAACCATCGCCAGCGTCTTTCCTCAATAATTGTTGTCAGTGGCTTCATCTGCATTTCTGCTAATAAGATGTTATTTCTTATGGTGTTTGGCCAAAATATTTTTCTAATTCTTCGTAAACATTTAGTCTGGAAAGAATTCAACTTGTTTTCTATGGTTTTGGTGATTTTCCAGCATTCACTTCCATAGAGTAGTACACTTAGAACATTACTCTTAAATATCCTGATTTTCATATTTATGCGTAGTTTTTTTTATTTCCATATATTCTGCAACATTGCAAAAGCCTGGTTTGCTCTAGTAAGTCTGCTGTTGATGTCCTCTGTGCTGTCTCCATTTTCTACTACTCTGCTGCCAAGGTATACAAATTCGTTGACCTCCTCCACTAACTTGTTATCTACTCTGAGTACATTTCTGTTGTTCACATTTTGCTTCATTAACTTTGTCTTTCCTACGTTGATCTTTAGTCCTATGTTGTTTGCATTCTGAGTTAGCTTGTTATTTTATCTTGCATATCTTTGTGACTGCTTGATAACAGACAAATGTCGTCGGCAAAGTCAAGGTCCTCCAGCACTGTGTCAAGGGTCCATTGTAATCCTCTGCGTTTGTCTGATGTTGCCTCCTTCATTAACCAGTCTACTGCCAAGATAAATAATGTTGGTGATATTACACATCCCTGTTTCACTCCTGTTTGTACCCTAAAGCTGCTGGAGGTATGTTCTCCACAGATAACTTTGCACTGAAAACCCTCGTATAGGGTTTTGATTACATTAACTATTTTATGGGGGAGGCCATGCCATCTTAGGATTTTCCACAGTGCATCTCTGTTGACACTGTCAAAGGCTTTCTCAAAATCTATGAATAATGCATATGTTGTGCTATGCCACTCATTTGCCTGTTCTAATATTTGTCTAAGTACGAATATGTGGTCTATGCATGATCTTCCTTTCCTAAATCCTGTCTGCTCTTTCCGAAGTTTTTCCTCAAGTGTTGGTACAATTCTGTTGATGATTATTCTGCAAAATACTTTACTGGTGAGTGGCAGAAGGGTAATGCCTCTCCAGTTCCCGCAATCTCTGAGGTCACCCTTCTTTGGTAGTTTTACTATAAGACCAGTTTTCCACTCCTCTGGGGCTTTTTCTAAATCCCAAATTTGTTGTAATATCCGGCAAAGTTGTTTTGGTGTTTCTGTTTCTTCTGCTTTCAACATCTCCGCAGTCACTTCATCTTCACCTGGTGCTCTGTCTGATTTTAGCTTCTTTATCGCCTCCTTTACTTCATTTATTGTTATTGGTCCTGTATTGATGTTTAGTTCCGTTTTTGCTTCAGGTATGTCTATTGTTTGTGCTGCTTGTGTTCTGTTTAGTAGGGTGTTAAAGTGTTCCCTCTATCTTTCAATATTTTCTCTTTCTCCACTGACCAGTTGTCCATTTTGTGTTCTTACTGCACTTTCACATCTTGTGTTGAAGTTACCTGTCATCTGCTTTGTGATTTTATATATGGTTTTCATGTCATTTGTATATGCTGCTTTCTCTGCTGTTTCTGCTAAGTTGTCATAATATTGACGTTTATCTTGACGGCATGATTCCTTCACTTCTTTGTCTTTTTGTGCATAATTACTTAAAACTCGTTCTTTAAGCCGTTGTGATTTGGTGTTCAGTAATTTTCCCTTGATTTCTTTTCTTTGCTCTATCTTTTCCCATGTGGTCTCGCTTATCCATTCCTCTTTTCTCTTTTTCCGATATCCCAGCACCTCTTTTGCTGTTTCCTGTAGTGTTTTATTGAACTCTAATATGGACATTTCTGCTTCGTCTTGTAGGACACTGAAGCGGTTCTTAAGTACTATTGAGAATTCATTTCTTGTTTGCTGGTCTTTCAGTTTTCTTGTATCAAAATGTATCTTTCTGTGTTCTCCGATTTTGGCTTTCCTTAATTTTAGTTTTATTTTTGCTACCAGAAGGTTGTGATCACTTCCTACATCTGCTCCTTTCTTTGCTCGCACATCTTGTAGTGACCGTTTCCACTTGTTGTTTATTAGTATGTGATCAATTTGGTTTTCTGTGGTTTTATCTGGTGACCTCCAAGTCACCTTATGGATGTTTTTGTGTTGGAAAATTGTCCCTCCGATGGTCATCATGTTTTCTTCACAGAAACTGCACAGTCTTTCTCCATTTTTATTTATTTCTCCGATTCCTTCTCTTCCCATGATTCTTCTTCTATCTTCATTTCCTTCACCTACTTTTGCATTGAAGTCGCCCAAGATGAGTAGCATATCATGCTTGGGTATTGTTTCTCCTGTGGTTTGGAGGCTGTTGTAAAAATCTTCTTTTAATTCCTATTCACCTGCTTCTGTTGGTGCATAACAAACTATAATAGACAGCTTCGTGAATCTTGAGTTGAACCGTGCATATAATAATCTCTCATTTATTGGGGTCCATTTCAGCAATGCTTTTGATGCTTCTTTTGTTATAATCAATGCTACTCCTCCTTCATGAAGATCTTCTTTACCTGACTATATTATTGTATCTTCTGTGTGCTGTGTTGTTAATTTCCTTCTGCCTTGTCCTGTCCATCTTGCTTCTTGTATTCCTAGTATGTCTAGTTTGTATCTGTGCATTTCCTTGATGGTTTGTGCTAGTTTTCCAGTCTGGTTTAGTGTTCTTACATTCCAGCTGCCTATTTGCATCTTATGTTTAGGTTCCAGGAGGTCTGCAGTCGGGCTGGGGACTTCCAGTGGCTGGCTTTCATCCACAACCTTCATGGGCTCAGTTTCCTGATACGCATTTCTCCTTCCACCTGCATTTGCTTTTTCCCTTGCTTCCGTTTCTGTAGCAGTCTGATAGTTTTTTTTACCAGATAGGGTTGCTGGCCCTATGCTGAACCTTCCTTAGTCGCCTTTTACGATCATGCGTGGTTTCCTTTTATTTACGAGAGTATTAATCGCTTTCCAGATTGATTTACTATCAGTTTTGTCTTTCACTAAATTTCTGAAGTAATTTTTCTTTTCCTGCCTAATTAAATACTGCACCTTATTCCTAAGTGAACGATAGCTACTGAAATTTCTGTTTTTGTGAGCTTCATCCCGTTTCCTCATGAGTTGCAATATATCAGGAGTTATCCACGGGGATTTTGTTACGTGTTTTACTCTCATTTCTTTGATGGGGACATGCTTGTCAAAAATATTTCGAAATATCTTGATCCAGTATTCGATAGCCTCATCTGGATTTGTTAACTGGAAAACGTACGTAAGAGGCGAAGCTTTTAGATCAGTTAAAAATAATTCCAAGTTAAAGTTTTTAAAGTTTCTATATTTGATGCTGGTATGTTTGTGTTTCGGTATTTTATACCCCTTATGTGACCACGTACAGCAGACCGGGTAGTGATCACTCAGCGACACATGAGGGACAGTACATTCAGTAATGTTTCCTGGATCAGCTACATAAATATGATCTATTAGTGTTGATGATGATTCAGCAACTCTAGTAGGTTTGTTAACAATTTGGGAGAAGTTGTAAGATGTTAAAATGTTCTTCCATGTAGGATTTGGCTGATTAAGATCTATATTGAAGTCGCCTAGAATGATTATGTCCTTGAGTTTATGAGTTACAGCATCATCCATCATGGTCGCAAAGTGATCATACCACTCGGCTGAAGCATTTGGATTTCGGTATATAAAACTAATTAGAATTGATGTATCATGTGCCAAAAGAAATCACACATTTGCTGAAAAGGTACTTCACAGGGTTCCTCGTGAGGTTTGGAACATCAGGATATACTGCAAGATGGATCGAGCTCCAGGTAGTAATTGCAATGGGTTGTACAATATCTCCCATACTGTTCGTACTAGCCATGCAAGTAATCCTGAGAGCAGCAGAAGGAGCAGCAGAAGGCCCAAGATTCAGAAATGGATGTCAAATGCCACCACTAAAAGCATTCATGGATGACACAACAGTAATAACAACCAGTGAAGCACAGGCACGAAAGATGTTAGAGCGTTTGGACAGCCTTATCATATGGTGCCGCATGAGCTTCAAGCCAAAGAAGTCAAGAAGCCTGTCACTCATGAAAGGGAAAGTGATAGAAAGATCATACTCAGTGGCAAATCAAATAATCCCGACTGTAGGGGAAGAGCCAGTGAAGAGCCTTGGCAGAGTATATGATGCATCCATGAAGGACTCAAGTGCTGTGAAGCAGGTTATAGAAATGGCGCAGAATGGACTGAGCATCATAGACAAAAGCAGGCTACTGGGTAAGTTCAAAATATGGTGCCTCCAGTTCATGCTGATTCCAAAACTGATGTGGCCACTACTCATTTACGAAGTAAGTACCAGCACAGTATAAGCAGTCGAAAGAAAGATAAATAAAGCCATAAGAATTGGACTAAGATTTGATATCTTATCTAATTGTCACATGACACTATTCATATGATGCTGACCACGTGATAGTAACCACATGATACTGTCCACGTGAATCTTACCACGTGATAGTGACTACGTGATACTGTCCACATGATGCTAACCACATGATGTTGACCACATGATATTGATCACATGATGCTGACCACATGATGTTGATCACATGCAGCCAGAATCAAGGAAAATATGACCACTAGCATCACATCCTCTAGTGGGAGGGGCTCTCAAACAGTGGGAAATTCCACCCTTATGGGGGTTAGGCTTTTGAGAGCTGGGGTGGGGGGGGGGAGTAGGTTTCGAGAAATTAGTTGGGGGGGGGGGGTGTAAAGGTAAAATTCCAATTTCCATGCCATTAAGTCATATTGGGGTATACAGTGTTGGGCCCGTAATTTCCACCAACTTCGGTACATGAAAATATGTGATGTGGTCAGTATCACGCCTGGCCCCTTTACCCTTCCCAGATTTCTCTGGTACCCGTTCTTAGAGGCTGGGTGGACGCCGGGGTGGTGGTAATTGAGATAACAAGTTTAGAGACCCATATTGCTGAAATATTGCTCTTTATATTTTGTACATAATATTTCAACAGCGCGAATGTGTCAGTCGGTGGTCTAAATCCTCTCAAAACCCTAAAATTCCCGCCGAAGAATTCCCCATGTTTAAGAACCTTCCCCCCCCCCCCTCCCGGCCTACTATGGCATGATAGACCAACTGTCTAATATTATACGATATATTAAGGACCCGGGCTAAACTTTATAACCACGTTTGAAGTAAGATATTTCGATCCTTCAAGGAAACAACAGTCGGGCAGAGATAAAGGAGTAGGGAAGAGAATTATTGAGGAAAGACGCTGGCGATGGTTGGGACATGTGCTCCGAATGACTGATAACTCACTACCAAAAATAGCACTAAGATGAACACCACAGGGGAGCAGAAGTAAGGGTAGACCAAAAGAGACATGGAGAAGAACAACAGAAAGGATGTTCAGCAATAGAGGGCTCACCTGGGCAAGAGCAGAAAAAAAGGCGAAGGACAGGCATTTGTGGAAAACCCTTGCGGAAGCCCCATGTGCCCCGGGCACTTAAGGTTCAGAGAGAAAGAGAGGGAAGAGAAGATGTTCCTTCTTAAGAAAATGGCTTCAGCACAGTCAAGGTAATCCCATACTGGCTCAACAGCCTGTTCTAACAGCTAAGAACGGGCCGTCGTAGGTCAGTCTCCATGGTAGACTTTACTAGAGTGGCTGCCTGAGTGGTTAGACGCTCAGTATACTAATCCGAAGATACCGGGTTCAAATCTCTGCAGTGGAGGATTTTTGTTGTGGTTGTTGTTGCTGTTGTTGTTGTTTCTGATACCATCTCACCGAAAAGGCACAGGGGTCGATCCAGACTCTATAAATAGCTGCCCAGATAAATCTGGGAAGGTTAACGCGGCCAAGTGTGATACTGACCATATCACACTTTCATGTGCTGAAGGTCTTGGAAATAAGGTTTAACACCGTATTCTCAGTATGCCATAATGACATTGAAAGGGGTATTTTACCTTTTTATCATTTTGCTGAACAGCTTCTCTCACAGCTGATTCTGCCAATGCTGGAGTTGCATACTAGGCCATAATAAAAGCAAGTAATGTTTATTTGCGTGGCAAAGACCAATCTCCCTGCGCATGCGTCTTTTATTTTTCACATCTGGCCCTCGTTTCCTCTTCACATAATGCTTCACCTCACAACAAAGTCGATCTACGTGTGACTGGATTACTCATCAGTTGTTCTTCGCCGGTATTTGATGATAAAAAAGGTGAAAGTTACAGCCCCGGTCTCCATGCCAGTAAAGCCATAATGGGGATTCGGTGTTAGGCTCATATTTCCTAAGACCTTCGGCACATGAAAGCGTGATGGATGTGGTCAGTATCACTCCTGACCGAATTTACCTTCCCAGATTTCCCTGGTACCCATTTTTAGAGGCTTTTGTTGTAGTGGTACCAGGAAGAAAAAAAAATCCCCACTGCTGAGAGTTGAACCCGGTACCACCGGATTAGGAGACCGAGCGCCTAACCACTCAGCCAGCCAGGCTGCCAGTCTTAGATGATGGCTGAAATATCTCTCTTGAATGACTTACAAATATCTCTGTATATCAGTCTTCGTCTACCGGGTGGCCTCTTCCCTTTCAAACGTTCCTAGCATGTACTTAATGGTGCAGAAGAATAAAGACATCGGCAAATACTTCGAAGGGATTTCCATGATCCAGTTTGTTAAACCAAACCAATGCACGAAAAAAAAAGCAATGGAGCTTAATGTTCCCTATAAGCTGTGCGGCAGCGGATCAAAAAATTTATTGTCGTTGCCGTGCAAAATAAAATAAGAAAATGACTACTTCTGTTTTTCAGTTTCTTGATATTACGCTGTTCTTGATGGCGTTGAAAAAGTAGTGCTGTACGGTAGCGTTACATGAGTATGTACTCCTGATTTCTTCGCATTTTAGCCTATTTTCTGTAAGAACTTTAAATTAAATTATACCTCGTAATTTGATGTTACATCGCACATTTGTTTTGAGAATGTGCTTGCGTAAGGGTTGAAGATTTTACGCACGATTGACAAAACTTCAGAAGGGCGCACTGACAGATATTCAGTAATCTTTACTTGGGCGATATCACATAATGACGACGATGATGATGATGATGAATATGATGATGATGATGATGACGATGACGATGACGACGACGACGACGGGTCACCGTCCAAAAGATTCGAAAGGTTACATCATCTGGCGAGACGCCGTGGCTGTCTGAGCAGAATACAAGACAGGACAACAATGGAATATTTACCTGGCGGGACGAAACTACAACAATCTATTCTAGACACTCACACAAAAACAGTTCCGTGTTTATCTTTGTTGTCTAAACTCTCTGACACGGTGAAACAAAAGCAAAAATTCTATGGGCAAATAATCAACAGTTTGTTTTCTATGCCCGGATGAATGCAAGAAGAAAGGGGCACCCCTTTGTACACAAAAACAAAAGGTTAGCTAAAGTGTTGAGCAAGGGAATGTTGGATATTTCATCTTTTGTGGTTTAATGTCTTCTGCTCCTCGATGAGCGAGTTATATGAGAAGAGGAGAGTGACTGAGGGAGGAAAAAAATGAAAGAAGAAGAATAAATGAAGAAGAACAAGAAGAAGAAGAAATGAAGAAATGAAGAACAAGAAGAAGAAGGAAAAACAAGAGGAAGAAGAAGAAGCAGAAAAAGAAGAAGAAAATGAGGAAGAAGAAGAACGAAAAGAAGAAGAAGATGAAGAAGAACAAGAAGAAATGAAGAAGAAGAAGAAGAAGAAGAAAAGAAGAAGAAGAAGAAGAAGAAGCAGAAAAAGAAGAAGAAAATGAGGAAGAAGAAGAACGAAAAGAAGAAGAAGATGAAGAAGAACAAGAAGAAATGAAGAAGAAGAAGAACAAAAATGAAGAACAAAAAGGAAGAAGAAGAAGAAGAAGAAATGAAGAAGAAGAAGAAGAAGAAGAAGAAGAAGAAGAAGAAGCAGCAGAAGAAGAAGAAGAAGAAGAAGAAGAAGAAAAAGAAGCAGAAGAAGAACAACAACAAGAAGAAAGAACAAGAAGAAAAAGGAAGAAGAAGAAGAAGAAGAAGAAGAAGAAGAAGAAGAAGAATAAGAATAAGCAGAGTAAAGAAAAAAAGACGAAAATCTGCATTTACGAAAACGAAAATTACCAGATTTTCCCTTCATACAATGATTTTGAGGACCGGCTACTGCAGTGGTTAGAGCACTCGTCTAACAACCGAATGATCCAGGGTTCGAATCTCCAGGGGAGCGGTATTTTTTTTTCCGACCAATACGGCCCCGAGGTCGACCCAGCCTCGTAAAATGGGTACCGGAGAAAATCTGGGAAGGAAAGAGCAGCGAGGAAAGGAACTGGCCACCCTACCTCATACGCTGATGGCCCAGCATAATGAGGTCTCTAACGCTTCATCCCCTACGGCATTTGCTATGGGGCTATCTTTATCTTTTTTACAATGATTTTGTTGTCTAGTATGTCTCACACTGCATGCCCTGTTTTAAGAAGCATGACAACTCATCCAATAAACCAGGAATTAAGACAAGGGGAAAGACTCCATTCAGAAAACTATGGGCTCGCCAGAAAAGAAAAGATCGCAGCAAGCTGGTGGGAATTGAACTCGAGACTACTTTTTATATAGGCAGAAACTCTAACTACTAACACACTTCTTTATAACCCAGGATTTTCATAATGATATTTTTTTCTGTCTATTATAATATGAATTTATTGTATAAATCAACGGTTCTCAAATAGGGCTCGGTGGAACCGTATTGTCAGAAACGAGTCCTAGATGTTCCCGCTAGAAAACTATGATTTTTGCAAACAGAGCTATATATATATATATATATATATATATATATATATATATATATATATATATATTTATAATTTTGTTCTAAGCTCGAAACAAAACTGCTGGTGATTGTTGGATTACAATGATAACAAATTAAAACTCATGCTAAATGATCTCTTCAGCAACCATGTGCCTTTTAATCATCTTTCCAAAATGTTAAAAATAAAATGATTAGTTATATGGTTTTGTTTTGTGAGATCGAGTTCATATTTTTAAACTGCCGTAAATGCTAATTATAGGCATCGCGTCATTTTCCAAGAATAAACCTGCCCTGATGACGTGTTTTTTTAACTGCAAAAAATGTTTGTGTGTCATAAGTACTGTTTGGTAAGTTAAAAAAATAATTTTCACATAAAAAATTATTTTCACATAAAAAAGAGGAACGAGGATATCTGGGAAAGGGCAGGACAAGAACCAGTAAACCTACAAATCATGTCAAGGAAGTGGAAGTGGATTGGCCAGACTATGAGAAAACCCTACACCAGCATAACAAGACAGGCACTGACATGGAATACTCGAGGAAATAGAAAATAATGAAGACCCAGACTTAACTTGGAGGAGAGAAATTATGACAGTGCTCAGAGAATAGTTCCAAGAACAGGGACGACTGGAGAGCCTTTATCCGTGGCCTATGCTCTCAAGAGAGTGAGAGGCAATGATGATGATGATGATGATGATGATGATGATGTGGTTAAGAGGTATTGTAATCTGAAGGTAAAAAAAAGTCTACTCTTATTTTTCTTGAGATCATCATCATCATCATCGTCATCGTCATCATCATCATCGTCATCAATCCTCTGTACTCCCAACAGAGCATAAGACATCATGAAAGATTCTCCAGCAAGTCCTGTTTTGAGCAAGTCGGTATACCCCCAGACCATGTCTTTCCTGTTTCCTTTAGTTCTTCTCGTATTGTGCTTCTCCATGTTCCCAACGGCCTGCACCTCTTTCGTTTTTTCCCTTGAGGTCTCCAAGCCAAGACGGTATAAGGGTGTCTTGTTTGTTGTTTTCCTTTAGTCGTATGTGGCCCAGCCATTTCCATCTTCAGCTTTTGACCTATTTAGTAATGTTCTCATTGCCTGTTCGTCTGATTATTTCCTCATTTGTCACTGGTTCTTCCCAGATTATTCTTAAAATTTTTCTGGGGCATCTTCCTTCAAATTCTCTCAGTCTGCTTTCTTGATATTCATTCATTCATTTGCATGTCCCCTGCAGAACTTTGCCTCCCTAACAGCACTCTTGCAGGCCTCTCGGTTGTGAGCAAGATGCCCTGCTGCTGATGCATCCATTTGCAGATCGTCAACGATGTCTTGCAGCCATTTTCGCCTTGGTCTTCCTCTCTTTCTTTTTCCCGTTATGTATCCTTCCACGATGGTCTTCTCTAGATTATCATGACGTTTACTGTGTCCAAAATATTTAAGTTTTCTCTCTTTAACCTCTTTACTAGCCAGCCTTCTTCAACATTAAGTTCTTGTAGTATAGATATATTTGTTCTTTTGTGTGTCCATGGTATTTGAAGAACTCTTCTGTAGCATTTACATTCAAAGGCATTTATGTGTTTCTCAGTTTTTTTGTTAAGTGTCCAGGTCTCACAGGCATATGTAGCAATGGGAAAGATGCATGCCCTTAAAAATATTATTTTTGTAGTTCTGTCTGCTCCTCTCCACAGATTCTTTGGTTGTTTTACTTTCTGAAGAGCGATAGATGTCCTCCTTTTAATTTCCCTCATTGTATCTCCACTACTAGTTAGTAGTGATCCAAGATATTCAAAACTCTCCACTTCTTCCAGTTTTTCCTCATTGATACTTATTTCAGCTGCCTTATTTGTTTTGTCAGTTGTCATCAATTTAATTTTATTTGCATTAAGATAGAGGTTTTGTTCTTCGCTGTTCTTACGGACTGACATAATTAGTTTTTCCATTCCTTTTTGTGTTGTGGACAGTATTACTGATATAGGAAAACTATTGTGTTAATTCTGCCTAGATACAAGCCATCAGAAAAGCTGCTATTGATCATATTCGAGGTGTTACTGTGAGTGTGTATGTCTGAGTATGTGTGTGTTTGCTTGTTTCTACGAAATTCCTCGTCTCACACAATCACTTCTCTCTACTAAGACACAAAGCCTTACAGTTTTGACAAAATTAGTCACCTTGTAATTTAATTTCATTCTGTAAGTTAAAAAGCTATTGATTACTTTACGGTAAATCTCGCTTATTCAAAATGTTACTGCAAATATAAAGCCAAGCCAACAAATCGGCCCACGAAAGTACAGCGGCACCCAACCACACGCCATTATACTGGCGAAATACAGAAACATAACGGCGAAGTGTCACAACAAAATGCGAGCAGCCATTGTTTATTCTGTTTCAGAGAGCAACATTGCAAGCGAATTGAGTATTAAATCTAGATCCCCATTGTTATTTCCATTTGCTAAAATCCTCTCGTATCCTGAATAATACATTAGGCAACTGAAAAAACAGTTCCTGTAAAACTTACGAAACAAAAATACAAGCTTGTTAGGACATTTAAAGAAAATACACATTGCAGGTATAGAAACTCTGCCAAAAAAAAAGGGTAGTCTTGATTTTCTATTGTTATAAAGAAAGAAGGAAAAAAAAAGCATAATTCATGGAAAAAGTTCAGAAATGTGTATCAGACATGATTTTTTTTCTTGGGGGGGGGGGGGGGGGTCAAAAGTAAATGTGACAATTATAACGTTGATGTATACAAGACAGAGCAAAGAAAGAATGTGCCGCAGACATATTTTAGAGAAAACAAGAAATAAAAGAAAGAAAAACTATTGAAAACTTAAACACATGTTAGATAACGCTATTGAGAGAAAGGATGAATTTTCAAAATAGACAGAATGACGAAATGAATGTAAGAGAGAATTTTGATAAAAACTGCAACGTCTTCCAGAGAGAGAGAGAGAGAGAGAGAGAGAGAGAGAGAGAGAGAGAGAGAGAGAGAGATTGTAATTCATTATCGGTTACATGAACACTTTTCGTGATTCCATTTTCCCGTACACTTTCGTGTCTGTGAGTCTGTTTTCACATAATTTCCCCTCTGCGATTATGTATCTTCAAGTAATTTCCCATAAATGATTCTCTATTTTCACAAAATTTCCACTGTGGTTCTGAATTTATGCATAATTTTCCTTCTGTGAATCTTCATTTTCACATAATTTCTCATTTGATATTCTGTATTTTCACATAATTTTTCATCTGATATTATGTACTTTTAAATAATTTATCGTTTGATATTCTGTATTTTCACGCCATTTCTCATCTGATATTCTGTATTTTCACATAATTTTCCACCTGTGAGATTCTGTATATTATCATAATTTAATCTGAGTGAGAGTATATTTTCAGTTTTTAAGTTCCTCTCTTTACGTACATTGATCGTTAAATATTTGAAATTGCTTTTTATTTACGAGGGGAAAGTTGATTATTCTAACTTAATAGGACATTTCTCAGGTCTGGCTAACAAGCGCTGGCCAAGACCCTGCACCATATCTCCCATGATGCCCCATATAACTGAATCAACCTGGCTGGCGCGACAAGGACATGCCGTGGTCACATAAGGTAGTGTAAGGTGCCAAAAACTGGCTTATGTGTGAGTTCGCTCCTGCATACAGTCTTCAGTATTAGATTCTCGGTATCATCGCCAACGAGTTACTCCCATAATGTCTCCACCGCCTGTGCCAGTGAAAATCACACAGAATGTTCATGAATGATTGTTCGCACCAATCTTTGGCGATGAGCCACTCAAAGAGGACGTCATTTTTTTTTAAACTTCAAAAATCCACATCCGAAACAAATTCGCACCTGGTCTTCAAGCAAGCCACGGTAATAATGTATCAATGAGGGGAAATTGAAAGAGGTGGAGAGTTTTGAATATCCTGGAGCACTACTAGCTAATAATGGAGATACAGTGAGGGATATCTCTTCAAAAAGTAAAACAACTAAAGAAGCTGTGGAGAATGAATGAATGAATGAATGAATGAATGATCTTTATTTTTAAAGGGTAAAGAATTGGGCACGCAGGCCCGTCTTACATTCTGCCCTTCATCACTATATCTTTCATTCTTCCCACACACTCGATTTAATACATGTATACAAATTACATCAGGAAAAAAACATATCAAAAGAGTGCAAGATTAAACTATTACATTCAAAGTAAAAGAGAAGAAGTAATTAACTTAATAAAATAGCTCTCACGCACACATACACACACAGACATATAGATAAACAAAAATATATTGTAAATACAGATCTTCTAACATATGTTTTTAACAAACATTAAAATAATTTCTAACAATATCTAACAGGTTACTTTTCGAACTATGTCATTTTAGTAGTTGATGGTCGGCAAGTCATGGGTTGAGAGAGTGCTGGTTATTCTATGCAGATATATAATTACAAGTAAGTAAATAATGAAACAGGTTTGAGTTAAAGGATGAAGTATTACCAATGGATTTTAAATTGTAGGGGAGGGTGTTCCAGAGCTGTACTGCAGAGTATGCAAGGCTTTTCTTGTACAGATCAATCCTGGGTTTAGGAAGAAGACAGTTTTTAAAACGCTGGCTATGTTTACTGTTATACGTAAACAGTGACCACAAGTAAGGCGGATCATTGTGCGACAGAATTCTGTGAACACACTTAACTTTGTTAAAAATTATTCTATATTTGAGGGGTAAAATTTTGAGTTGTTTGTGTTGATCTACAGTCTGTACTGGGTGTTTGTCACAAATCAGATTTAATGTTCGCTTGTGAAGTGAGTGAAGCCTGTTTGTGTTTGAGACTGAACATCCACCCCAGATTGTGAAACAGTAATCTAAGTGTGTTTGTATGTGTGATATGTAGTATATCGTTCTTGTGTCTTTGTCGATAAAGTGTTTAATTTTGGCTAATTGGTAAACTTTCTGTGCAATCAAGTTTGTTAGGTTATGTACGTGAGAATTCCAAGTTAAATGCTGATCAATGATGAGTCTCAGAGTTTTATGTTCATGAACATTTTCTATTGCCTTAGTCCCAGCACAAAGCTGTAGTGAAGAGAGGAACAGACAGAACTACAAAAATAAGATTTTTAATAGCATGCATCTTTCTCATCGCAACATATGCCTGTGAGACCTGGACACTTAACAAAACAGCTGAGAAACACATAAATGCCTTTGAATGTAAATGCTACAGAAGAGTTCTTCAAATAGCATGGACGCAAAAAAAGAACAAATATATCCATACTACAAGAACTTAATATTGAAGAAGGCTGGCTAGTAAAGAGGATTAAACAAAGAAAACTTAAATATTTTAGACACATTAAATGTCATGATAATTTAGATAAGACCGTCTTGGAAATGTAGATAATGGGAAAAAGAAAGAGAGGAAGACCAAGACAAGATGGCTGCAAGACATTGTTGATGAATTGCAAATGGATGCATCAGCAGCAGGCCATCTTGCTTACAACCGAGAGGCCTACAGGAGTGCTGTTAGGGAGGCAAATTTCCTCAAAGAACATGCAAATGACTGACCTCCGATACCTCGCTTACAGTCCAGCATCAACATCTTCACAGCGTCAGCTGCTAAAAGCGTCCTCTTCGTAGTTCCAAATAGACAAACTTTTGTTTACTAAAGTTTCATATAGGCAAACCTTTGTTTACTAAAGTTCCAGATAGTTTTGTTCACTAATTTTTAAAGTGTTCTTCATGACCTCCATATTTAATTAATTTACAAATATTCTACATTTACTTTAATTATGTCACAATCCCAGACCCACACTCGTCCGGGGGGGGGGGGGGGGGGAGAGGCTCAATCTGTCCGCGCCACCCCTTCCTCTGTTCCTTTATGGGATGAAGTCACGTGAGATGGATTCTGTCTCGTAACATCGGATCACCAAACAATACCAACACCCGTCCCGTAAGTGAAAGACTTCACAGGTACCGCCTCCCCCTCCCCCGCCCCCAGGTAAGATTATCTCACGCCACGGTCCAGCGCTCGCCATACAAGTACAACAGCAACGCCCCCAGTTGTCAAATGAGCCCACCAGTAGCCAGAAAGCGGAAGAAATGTTAGACGTAACATTGTCTCCCGTTGTCACACAAGTATCAAAGGCGAAAAGGAGCCACATCTTTGCAACGGCTGCAGTAGAGGAAGTCTGGAAGAAAACTAACGAAGAAGCACAAATCGCATACATTACCTGAACTCGCGTTCACATCCCCCCCCCCCCACACACACACAATCTGGTGCAGGGCGCACTTTCACGCCAAACAGCAAAATCATACACCATACTCAAGGGCGTCAACTTTACGCAAGTTATTTCCCTTTACGGTCTATTCTGTTACACACTCTGTTGACGGCAGAAATACATACAAACTGGTGTCTTGATAAATATTCTATGGTCGTGTTCATTATGTCAGCATTCTGTGCTCACAGACATACACATACACAGGTGCCACATCAATTTATTATCCAGTCTCTTCATGTCCCCTGAGTCCCCCACCACCACCCCCCCCCCTCTTTATAACGCGGCTTCATCTACAGTACGGGTCGATTTTTGTTCTTTCTATCTCTTTTTTTTCCTCAGACATCAGCCTCATTTTAAAAATCGTTGTGCTTATAAGCACACTTACAAACATGACACAAACACAATGTTACATATAAGCACACTTACAAACATGACACAAACACACAGTTACATTTAAGCGTTCAAGCGGACACTGCCGCTGTTTCTCCTACCCGGGTGCCTGCTGGGAGACCGTGGTTTAAGCCCAAGAAAATTATCTTGTCATTCTTCTTTCTCTCACGTCTAACAGTGCTTTGTCTGTGATTTCTCGAATTCTAACAGCTCACGACTGTTCTAATTCATTTCACTATTGTCTTTTCAGTTAAACCCTGTATACATGCAAGGTCCAACAATTAAGTAATGAGACTAATTTCATTTAAAAAAAATAAAATAAACAACAGTTGAGGATATAACCTGTATTTTATTCAAAGTAAATCCCCTTGTGCATTGATATAGCGAGTGGCACGATCTAACAAACGCTGGAACGATTTCTGCAGTTCTTCTGTTGGTATGACCCTTAAACTCGATGTTACGTCCCTTTGGATCTCATCACTATTGTCAAAGAAGCGTCCTTTCAATGGTAACTTTAATTTTGGGAATAGAAAATAATCGCAGGGTGACAAATTTCTGGAGCAGGGTGGATGGTTGAGAACACACACTGGTTCTGGGGCCAAAAATTCCAGTACAACTACCGCCCGGTGAGCCGGTGCATTATCGCGAAGAAGGAAAAAAGTGCCAGGTGTTGAATACTCGGGTCGGACTCGGAGAATTCTTTTCAACAGGCGTTTCAAAATACCTAAATAAACTTTGGTAGTATCCCTCTGGAATAAATTCTTTGTGAATAACTCCTTTGCTGTCCTAGAAGCACACCAACATTGTCTTGACTTTCGACTCTTGAAGACGAAATTGTTTGCCTTTTGGTGATGATGATGACTTCCACAGAGCACTTTGGCGTTTAGTTGTTGGATTACAGCGAAAAATCCATGTTTCATCCTCTGCAACAATCAAATTTCAGAAATGTTTATATCTGCGAGATGTTTTGATGATGTCCTTTGTGTACTCAGCACGCTGATATTGGTGGTCATCAGACAACGAATGTGGTAAAAACTGGCAAGCGACTTTTTCTTGCCCAAATCTTGCACTAAAATTTTACGAATGGTCTTTCGGTTAAGACCAAATTTATCTGTCATCATCCTCACAGTCAAACAAATATCCTCTTGTATCAGTTCTCTTACTTTTACAATGAGTTCCTCATTACGATCAGAAATTGAGCGTCCATGTCTAGTTGCATTTGTAATCGTTTCCACGCCACTTTCGAATCGTAAATACCACCTGAATATCTGTGCACAAGATAAACAATTATACCCTTAAACTTGTGGCATCAATTCAATTGTCTCAGTGGCTCTTTCTCCGAGTTTTAAACAGAATTTAATGTTAGCTTTTTGCTCCATGCTGATTACGTGACAATGCACCTCTAACTAGATCAACAAAATGGCGGCTTGTTTGTCGTCTGCTTATCGGTCGGCGATGAAAAGTTCCCAGATCTTAGATGAAAGTTACCTCTTTGGATTCCATGCTTTGCTTCATAGATGGCATTTTTGTCTTGGCCATAATAAAATCAGTCTCATTACTTAATTGTTGGACATTGTATGTACAGAAACTTATGTACATTCATGCACGTATGTAGGAAATACACATACATACATACATACATACATACATACATACATACATACATACATACACAATACATACATACATATATACATACATACATACATACATACATACATACATACCTGTGAGAGAGAGAGAAAATATTTCTAGTGTGTGTGTGAGAGAGAGAGAGAGAAATGTTTGTAGTGAGAGAGAAAGAGAATGCTTGTGTTGTGTGTGTGTGAGAGAGAGAGAGAGAAAGAATGTTTGTGGTGTGTATGTGATAGGGAGAGAATGAATGTGTTGTGTCGGAGAGAGAGAGAGTGCTTGTGTTGTGTGTGTGTGTGAGAGAGAAAGAAAGAGAAAGAATGTTTGTGGTGTGTGTGTGTATGTGATAGGAAGAGAATGCGTATGTTGTGTCGGAGAGAGAGAATGCTTGTGTTGTGTGTGAGAGAGAGAGAGAGAGAGAGAGAGAGAGAGAGAGAGAGATAAAGAAAGAAATTGAAAGTCGTAGAGAAATAATGAGTGTAGTTTGAGGGAAAAAAAAAACAAACAAATTTTTCCTTCTTCTTCTTCCCTACATCTCTTGTTTACCCCCCCCCCCCCCATCTCCCTCAAGTCCCCTCCAATCTCCTCTCCTCTCACCAACGCTCTTTCCTTCCCCCTCCCCCTTTTTACGAAATCACAAACCTCTAATTTCGTCGTTAAATTTCTGAAAATCTGCAATCAACTCCCAGCAACATTCAGGCATGCAACCGTTAACATTCAGCCCCGCTCGCTATTCTGCGCTGTTAAATGCAAGGATCCCCCGTCTTCTATACTCCACATTTCAGTGCTTTCAGTGTTAACCCCCCGGCCCTGACACGGATCGATCTCCCACGTTCTGCAGCGCCTGGGGCCTGGATATTACTAGCCATCTTCTTTTTCAGATATTCAGTCGTGTTTGAGTCACTTAAAATCTGCGCTGCAAAGCGGGACAGAATTTCTGTAAATGAGAACAGACAAACTCGAGATAAGGATGATTTTTAGATCAAGAGTGTTTTTTTTTTCTTCTTCTTCTTGTCAGCCCGAGTTCACGTTAGAGATTATCACTTAAATATTTCAATTTACATAGATTCTAATCCTGTGTAATAAAAAAAAATTTAAAAACCTACGACACACAAACATTTTTTTGTTTGTTTGTAATGAAACATTATGACTGACATCTTTTTTTTCCGAAATGACACGATGAATATTTTTTTAAATTTTATTTTACGGTAATTTAAAATTGCAATCTCAATCTCTCTGCGACGGAGTAAAAGCAGAGGAAATTTTCTTTACGAATTAAACCATCAACCAGAAAGGATGTATATATATATATTTTTTTCCTATGGAAAACAAAATTCCTCCATAATTTCTAACATGAAAAATAATTCCTTCTCAATTACTCCCCTTCGAAAATAACTTTTCCCCAATTACTCCCCTTCGAAAATAATTACTTTCAAATTTCTACCGCCGAAAAATAATTTCTTCCATGAAAAATAAGTCTTACTCAATTTCTTCCATGGAAAATGTTTCCTTCCCAATTCCTCCTTTGAAGAAAAAAAAATTCTTCCCAATTCTTCCTTTCATAAAGAAATTATTTTCACACGGGCCACCTGCCTCCATGTTGAGAATCACTGTGTAATCAAAAGCCTCAGGACGAAAGTGACATGTTCCACGATTAAATTCTCTCTCTCTCTCTCTCTCTCTCTCTCTCTCTCTCTCTCTCTCTCCTAAAGAAATCTCAATACAGTTAATACAAAATGAGTTTTAAAAACAAGTTTTCGGATCTAGCTCCTATTTCAGACTCCTACTACAGATTCCTAGCCCAGACTCCTACCACAGATTCCTAGCCCAGACTCCTACTACAGATTCCTAGCCCAGACTCCTACCACAGATTCCTAGCCCAGACTCCTACCACAGATTCCTAGCCCAGAGTCCTACTACAGATTCCTAGCCCAGACCCCTACTACAGATTCCTAGCCCAAACTCCTACTACAGATTCCTAGCCCAGACTCCTACCACAGATTCCTAGCCCAGACTCCTACTACAGATTCCTAGCCCAGACTCCTACTACAGATTCCTAGCCCAGACTCCTACTACAGATTCCTAGCCCAGACTCCTACCACAGATTCCTAGCCCAGACTCCTACTACAAATTCCTAGCCCAGACTCCTACCACAGATTCCTAGCCAAGAGTCCTACTACAGATTCCTAGCCCAGACTCCTACTACAGATTCCTAGCCCAGACTCCTACTACAGATTCCTAGCCCAGACTCCTACCACAGATTCCTAGCCCAGACTCCTACTACAGATTCCTAGCCCAGACTCCTACCACAGATTCCTAGCCCAGACTCCTACTACAGATTACTAGCCCGGACTTCTATCCCAGACTCCTACCCCAGACTTCTATCTAAGATTCCTACCCCAGACTTCTGTCCTGGACTCTAAAACGCCTTAACTCTTACGCCAGACTCCTATCCTAGAGTCATACCCCAGACTTCTATCCTTGACTCCTTCCCCAAACTTCTACCCTGCCCCCCCCCCCCCCCGACAAGCAACTCATATTGGGATCTGTAGGGGCCGGGTACTGTGAGAGACAGGGTCGCCATAAGATATTATGATACGCCATTTGTTTATTTCCTTGTTCTGTGAAGAACTTCATAACAAACACGACAAAACCACGTCCGCCTGACCCACCCGTTCAAGCCACCGCCTCAAAGCAGGTGCCCCCTATCAGCCTACACACTCCAACCCTCGGTGGCAATTTCCGCGATAGATTTCCTAGAATTCCGCCCCTTGACAGCGACCGTCTGGTGTACTCTTTCTGCCATTTCCACTTTTTTTTACTTCAGCGACAATGCCCACGGACGCTCTGTCCCAGGGGAATCTACAGCCGGAGGATTCACAAGAAGAAGAAAAAAAAACAAAACTCCGTCCCAATGTAGGGGAACTGGATAGCTTATGCTTCTTAGCAATACGCTGGGAGGATGTGGACCGGGCGGGGGGGATAGCAAACAACTGGGCGAATTATTGTAATAGAGAATGATTACTTGTCCGTCTCTTTGTCCGCTTCTTTGTCCGGTTCAGCTTTCGAAGGATGCCCTGTTTACTTTTTGCTTCACGCTGCACCGGAAAGAAAGAAAGAAAGAAAGAAAGAAAGAAAGAGATGAGCAAATGTTATGTTCTCCTGTTTTATAACACCGTCTAATAAAGAAAGAATTAAAGAAAGAAAGAATTCTCCTATAAATGCTTTAGAATATCTGCCACGAAAGAAAGAAAGAAAGAAAGAAACACATGATTTCTTATTTTATGACAGCGTCCGCAGATGAAAACAAAAGAAAGAAAGAAAGAATTCTCCTATAAATGCTTTAGAATACATGCCACGAAAGAAAGAGAGAGAGAAAGAAAAAAAGAATTCTCCTATAAATGCTTTAGAATACCTGCCACGAAAGAAAGAGAGAGAGAGAAAGAAAGAAAGAATTCTTCTATGAACGCTTTAGAATACCTGCCACGAAAGAAAGAAAGAAAGAAAGAAAGAAAGAAAGAAAGAAGGAATTCTCTTATAAACGCTTTATAACACCGACTACGAAAGAAAGAAAGAAAGAAATGAAACTCATTTTTACAAAGTCCTACACTTTAATCAGACACTCGTTCCTTCCTGGTATAGACTACTTGTCTCCTACATGCATTACTTCTTTGACCGTCTGAACTGAATGTCTCTGTCTCTCATAGTAACAGCCAGACTATACTAAGAGGGCATAGCCCATACACTGTTACATTCTGTCATTGCTATCTCTGGTCGTATCATCGCTTCGTCCTAGGAAGGTCTTCGGCTGACACTGGGAGAAGGGCAATTTCCGAAGAGGATAGAAGTCTTGTCAAGTCCACTGACATGGGGGGGGGGGGGGGAGGAGGAGGAGAGGGGGGGCACTTGAAATCAGAGGTTCTCATAATATCTCAAGTAAAGGGGTATCGTAATATATGCCTGTGAGACCTGGACACATAACAAAACGGCTGAGAAACATATAAATGCCTTTGAATGTAAGTGCTACAGAAGAGTTCTTCAAATACCATGGACACAAAAAAGAACAAATAAATCCATACTACAAGAACTTAATATTGACGAAGTTTGGCTTGTATAGAGGATTAAACAGAGACAACTTTAATATTTTGGACATATTAAACGTCATGAGAATTTAGATAAGACCGTCTTGGAAGGGTACATAATGGGAAAAAAGAAAGAGAGGAAGACCAAGGCGAAGATGGCTCGAACACATCGTTGATAATCCTCAAATGGATGCATCAGCAGCAGGCCATCTTGCTTACAACCAAGAGGCCTACAGGAGAGCTGTTAGGGAGGCAAAGTTCCGCAAGGGACATGCAAATGCCTGACTTACTGACTGATTGGAAGGGGTCTCATCTTTTTTCTTATGTGCCCCATGAACATTCCTGATGAATGAAGGGAGGCCCAATGAGACGGGAGGGTTTCCCCTTTTTTCATTTTAAGGGAGGGCCGGTATGGCTTCAAGATGGCCCATAGTGGATGATAACAGAGTTTTTAATCAGTAGGGTAAAAAGAAAGGGGCCCCCTCCTTGAATGGGGTGAAGATTTTGTATCGACTTACAAAATCCCTTTAGGGGGCCCTAATGATGAGGAAAGCATGACCCCACCCCCAACTCTCGTCTGCAGTAACAGCTGAGAAAGACGATGAGAGAGAACATTCCATTTCTTTCTTTCTTTCGTTCTTTTCTTTTGATTGCTGTGATGAAATTAATTTAACTGACAAAAGACAGAATGTGCCAAATGATTCACATTGATGTACATATTACTACAAGTAACACAACAGGGAGACATCATTCTCTTGAAGGATTAGACTTCGCCAGGAACAGATTTCGTCAGTGACTAGATTCCACCAGTGACGAGACTCCGTCAGCGACGACAATCCACCAGTGACGAGACTCCGCCAGTGACGACAATCCACCAGTGACGAGATTCCACTAGTGGCTAGATTCTGCCAGTGACTAGATTCCGCCAGTGATTAGATTCCGCCAGTGACGAAACTCCACCGGCGACGAGATTCCAACAGTGACGAGATTCCACCAGTGACGAGATATCATCACTGAGATGTGAGTAGAAATAAACAAGAGGCCCAACTCTGAGTCATTATATGTCCCGTATTCCCCACACTGCTATACGGTGTAGAAGCAAGGACGTTAAATAAGACAATGGAAAATAAAACTGAGACTCTTACACTGTGGATAAACAGAATAACGGGACTAAACCCATGAACAGAAAAGAAGCCGAGAGAAAGCCGAAGTCATGTTTCAAATAAACGCATGCCTCCGATAAATGCCGGGTCTGAAATAAACGCCGGATCAGTACATCGTCGCTGTTTTTCTATGTATGCTAATACTGACGCTGCAGAACCGTAACTGGCACTTTGCGAATAAAGATCTGACTTGAATAGACGCCGGCCTCTAATAAACGCCGAATCACGACGACAATTTTCTGAATAAACGCCAGGGAAAGGGGGGACCTTTATTCAAGGAAACACGATATGTATGATGGTACATGTTATCAGGGCCGGCAATACTAGCTGATTAAGATAACATCAAAGCTGAACGTGCTGCTCCTTTCAGTAGATTCAACCAGACCAACAGATCAGGAGCTTTGGCATTGCCTCAACGACGTGGAGTAGGCTCAGAGCTTCCTCTTTTCTTTTTTTTAGTACAATCCCTGGTCCCTTTTTTTTTTTTTAGTACAGTCCCTGGTCCCTTTTTTTTTAGTACAATCCCCGGTCCCAAAACGCACACAAAAACCCGTTCCTGATTATACAGGACGCGTGTCCCTTTTGTAGCATCTTCACGGGCGTGGGCCGCTGGAAAGTTTTCTGATTTAACGCCCTGAGGATTTACGGTAAGCGCTTTACACTTAGGCACAGCTCTTCCTCTCAACCCAGGCTGCTTCATAATCTTTTCTTATGTATGAAATGATCGTCTAGAAAGGATTTTCACTATTATATGTTTGTTTTGGTTTTTTTTTTCCTACAGGAAAACAAAACTGCTCTACTGTTTCTTCCATGAAAAATAGTTCCCTCCAATTACTCCCGTTAGAAATTAACTCATCCTCAACTCCTCAATTTTCAGAATAATTCCTCCCAAATTCTTCAGTTTCGAAAATAATTTCTCCCCAAGTTCCCACTATGGAAAATAATTCCTCCCTAATTTCTACCATGGAAAATAAATCTTCCCAAATTCTTCTCTTTAGAAAATAATTCCTAACGTGAAAAATAATTCCTAACAAGGAAAATAATTATTCCCAAATTATTCCCTTTAGAAAATAAATCTTCCCTAATTCCTAACATGGAAAATAGTTCTTCCCTTGAAAAAAAATAAAAACTCAAATTCTTCCCCAGGGAGCCGCCTACCTCCCTGTTGAGAGTAACGGTTCTATAGCTTCCCGTGGAGCCATCTCCCTCCATGTTGAGAAACACTGTGTAGAAGTGAGTAAGTTTGTTACCAAGTGGAGAAAATGAAGGAGGGACCATAGCTAGATATGGTTATTCTGCAAGGGCAAGCTGCATCATGACCCGTCTTTCACCGTTACCATTGGTCACGTGAATCTGACAGTGGCCTGGCTTGGTCAAGACAGGTGCATGCACATCATCATCCTGTGGAACATGGACAGTCACCAAGGGAAGTACAGCGCCATCTGAAGGTCACGGAAATGTGGCTACCTATAGGAATGCTAAAGATACCATGGACAGCGAGGAGATCAAAAGAAGAGGTCATAAAATAGGAAGAAGAAGATAGACCAGCACTAACAAAATTTTTTGAAGAGGCAATCCAGATTCATAGGACATACTATGAGAGCAGGCGGACTGGGTTATTTGATAACAACAGAGAAGACAGAGGGCAAAAGAAACTGAAGCAGACAAAGAGAGAAGATGATAGAGGGGCTGAGGAAGTGGCATAGATATAACAGTATGTGGGATTTTTTAACGTAGAAAGTTAGGTAAGTCATTTTAGAATCTAAAAGTTGGGTACAAAAAAGGTTAGGTCCGCAGATTTGTTAACTAACTGTTCATTCCCTTGTAACTGTTTGCATATCATAGGTGAGCTCGTGGAGTTCGTGGAAGTAGAGACTGATCAAGAGTCTTAAGTTTTGCATTCGTTAGGGTCTGTCTTAGTGTTGTTAGAGTAGGACGTAGTTTTGTAGTATAGGAACTTAGTCTGTGTCTTAGTGGTCGGCAGTGGTTTTTTTTCTTTGTAGTGTAGAATAGTGAATGTAGTATATGGTAGAATTCTATTGGCGTCGAAGTCTTCTTGACGCCTGGAATCATATACGTTGTCTTGCTGGAGTAACGTCATGTCGTGTTATTTAGAATTGTCACTGCCACTGTTTTCCCACTCAACGTCATCGCCGTTATGTCAGCACTTGCACCAAATAAAGCCATCATAATCTACACAGCTGCTACTTGCGCTGCCACTGAGCGATTGCTGTACCTGGGAAAGTTTGTAAGCGTATAGTAAGCAGACACCAAGCAGGCACCAACAGACACCCACAAGGCTCCAAGAAGGCACTACAGCCGACAAGGAAGCAACGACGAAAGAGGTGGGCCTCGACTGTTTGGAAGAGAGAAATCTTGACTGTCTGTCGTTGATGCACTGGTTAATACTATGGAGTCAAATTACAGCGGAGGGTTAAGCTCAGACTCACTAAGGCTTAAGACTACTAAAATGTAGGGCTGAGAAGTCAGGCATATGAAATAAGCAGGGATAATAAGCAGAAGAGAATCAGAATAGTGTACAACGAATTCTACCTAAATATTAAAAAGTGGATAACCAGCACCTAAAACGTGGTTATAGAGAAAGAACTCCGACCAGATTAACACCCGGAATAGAGAACTACGAGAATGCACGACCGTCAGTGTCTGTCGGCATGGCACTGGATAGATGGCTGCTTCATTATTTCACTATTATATATAGATAACTGCTTCATTATTTCACTATTATATATAGATAACTGCTTCATTATTTCACTATTATATATAGATAACTGCTTCATTATTTCACTATTATATATATAGATAACTGCTTCATTATTTCATTATTATATATATAGATAACTGCTTCATTATTTCATTATTATATATATAGATAACTGCTTCATTATTTCACTATTATATATATAGATAACTGCTTCATTATTTCATTATTATATATATAGATAACTGCTTCATTATTTCACTATTATATATAGATAACTGCTTCATTATTTCACTATTATATATATAGATAACTGCTTCATTATTTCACTATTATATATATAGATAACTGCTTCATTATTTCACTATTATATATATAGATAACTGCTTCATTATTTCACTATTATAGATATAGATAACTGCTTCATAATTTCACTATTATAGATACAGATAACCGCTTCATCATTTCGCTACAGGCGTCATTGCTCTCGTCTTCTTCTTCATGAAAATAGCCAAGTGTCAAATTTACAAGCCAGACTGCTATATCTGCTAATTTCGGCCGCCACACATCTTATTTCAGTAGAATAGTGCTTCTTCAAAACTGTGCTTCCCCAAATTTGTATATAAACAAATATTTACTATGTGTTTATCGTACACTTTTGCCTACTTATATATTTATATTTGAATTTAAACTCTCTCCAGCCCGATGTGAATGTTTAGTGGGGCTTTATTTTGCTGCAAATGCTTAAATACCTCACCTCCAACTAACTGGCCATCACCTGGATGATCACGCCGGATGTCCAGGTAAAAATGACTGGCCTGTGGAACACAGGTGTGCTGGGACAGAAATTAGCATTTGCAGGTGCGTCACAGTCTGAAACAAAATGTTTGAGAACCGCTGAGTTTGACTTGAAGCAGTATGTGGCGGGCCTGTGTGTTCTCTAAACTGAGTAGTTTCTGGATTAGTTATCCACTGTCTTTAAACCCAGTTTCCATCCCTCTCCAGATTCCTTTAACCAATGTATTGATGCGAAAATGTGTGGAAAGTCAAACGAGTCCTTCGTGCTAGGTTGACAAATTTGTTCAATGAACTTGATGATAATGGAAACTGATGCCGAAAACATAGACTGCCGGCAGGTTACCCTGCCACATGCGAAGTCCCAACATACGTTTCCAACCAGGAACACAAGACAACGCATCTTCACGACAGTAACAAAAATCCATGCACACAGTTTCACATTCAGACGTAGACTGACTGCCCACTCACAGTCTCTCCCATAATTCTCTGTCACAGGTTTCTCAGACCACGTGATGTTCTAGAAAGATCTCGACTGACCACGGAAAATTAAAATCATAAGAATTGCCCTTTCTGTAAAAACAACAGTTATCTCCCGCATACTGCTATAGACTATATTCAAGAAATAAAGCACATGTAACATACATGTATCATACTTGTAACATACTTGTAACATATCATACTTGTAACATACTTGTAACATATCATACTTGTAACATACTTGTAACATACTTGTATCATATCATACTTGTAACATACTTGTAACATACTGCGAAACTGAAATAAAAAGGCCAAGGCCAAGTCAACATTTATGAAAATAAAAAAAAACATACTATGCAATGAAGGTTTGTCTCTCTCCCTCTCTTTCCCTCTCCCTCTCTCTCTCCCTCTCCTTCCCTCTCTCTCCCTCCCTCTTTCTCCCCCGCTGCCTCCCTTTCTCCCTCTCCCTCTCATTTAATGTTCGCTTGTGAAGTGAGTGGAGCCCTTTTGTGGATACTTAGTCTCAAACACAAAAAGGCTCCACTCACTTCACAAGCGAACATTAAATCTGATTTGTGACAAACACCCAGTACAGACTGTAGATCAACACAGACAACTCAAAATTCTACCCCCCAAATAGAGAATAATTTTTAACAAAGTTATATTTGTTCACAGAATTCTGTCGCACAATGCTCCGCTTTACTTGTGGTCACTGTTTACGTATAACATTAAACATAGGCAGCGTTTAAAAAACTGTCTTCTTCCTAAACCCAGGATTGATCTGTACAAGAAAAGCCTTGTATACTCCGCAGTACAGCTCTAGAACACCCTCCCCTACCATTTAAAATCCATTGATAATACTTCATCCTTTAACTCAAACCTGTTTCACTATTTACTTGCTTGTAATTATATGCCTCCATAGAATAACCAGCACTCTCTCAACCCATGACTCGCCAACCATCAAGTATTAAAATGACTTAGTTCGAAAAGTAATTTGTTAAATATTGTTAGAAATTATTTTAATGTTTGTTTAAAAAAACATATGTTAGAAGATCTGTATTTACAATGTATCTTTGTTTATGTTTATATATATATATATATATATATATATATATATATATATATATATATATATATATATATATAATATATATGGCTGTGTGTGTATCTGTGCGTGAGAGCTATTTTATTAAGTTAATTACTTCTTCTCTTTTACTTTGAATGTAGTAGTTAAATCTTACACTCTATGTTTTTTCCTAATTTAATTTGTATATTTATATTAAATCGAATGTGTGGGAAGAATGAAAGATGGAGTGATGAAGGCAGAATGTAAGATGGGCCTGCGTGCCCAATTCTTTACCTTTTAAAAATAAAGGCTATTCATTTATTCATTCATTCATTCTCTGCCCCTGTCCCTCTCCCCTCCCTCTCCCCCCCTCTCTCTCTCTCTCGCACTCTATGACAAGCAACGAAAGTGAAAATAGAAACGATTGCTTTAGTCTCCGAGAAGTTTCAGGAAAACGACACTTTAATCCACGCCACGGAATTGTGGGAAAGGTATAGCCGGAAGCCAGCAGGGACAGACATCTGTCAGAAATTAGAGATTGATTTGACGCTTTAAGAAAACCTATTCCCTTTTCTGGCATTACAGTCTCGGAAGTGTGTAGGAGGAAAGTGAAAACAATATAAGAAATGGAACTGCCAAAAAAAAAAAAAAGTGTGGTGGGGGTGGGGGGATGGTATGAAATTGCTGGCGAAGGAGTGACGTAGTGGTTGGCGAAGGAATGACGTAGCGGTTTTGTAACGCCCAACACCCAAGGCGAAACGTCTAACTGCGAGAACACGAAGAAAGACAACAAATTTGTGGTATGCTGTAGCCATATGTCACTCATCGCAAATTTTTGCGTGTCCCTCTCCGTTTCTGTGGGGGTTTTTTTTTCCTTTTTCGCTTTTAAAAGTATGAGGATATCACATATGTGGTGGTAGTATCTTTTATTCTGGTCATACTAAACCACATTATGACCCAGATTTGGCAGCTATCGGCAACCCCGCTGTCCGCAGGCCCCGGGTTGTCGTTCTTTCTTCGCGTCTGTCTCCTTGTGGCATCAGCGTGGCAGGGAGTTTCAGACATCTGTCCAGAGCAAGGTCAGAGGCGTGGCTTGCTGTCAGCGTGTCTTTCACCCCCATCTATCCACTTCTTCCTCGGTGTGTCTTTCACTCCCATCTATCCACTTCTTCCTCGGTGTGTCTTTCACTCCCATCTATCCACTTCTTCCTCGGTGTGTCTTTCACTCCCATCTATCCACTTCTTCCTCGGTGTGTCTTTCACTCCCATCTATCCACTTCTTCCTCGGTGTGTCTTTCACCCCTATTTATCCACCTTTTCCTTGGTCGTCTTCCACCCCCTATATCCAGATGTTTTTGGTTTGTCTGGGCACTCTTGATTCATGGGTATCAAATGCCAGAACCATTTAATCCTCTGATTTTCGATGCCTTCCTTGACAGGTGCTGTTCCCAGCATTAGCCGGATTATTTCACTTCGAACTTGATCAGATTTGAACATTTACAGCCCAAATGTCCTGAAACCACCCAGCCGCACATAACAGAACAAGAAGTGAGAGGGGTGATAAGCTAGAGCCCCAACAAGAGCACCAATAACAGCCACAGTAAGAGCAACAACACGAGTTCCAACAAGAGCCCCCAATAAGATCCCCAACATGAAATATAAACAAGAGCCCCAAACAAGAGCAACAATAAGAGCCCCAACAAGAACAACAAGAGCTCCAACAAGAACATCAATATGAGCCCCAACAAAAACAACAAAAACCCCAACAAAAACCCAACAAGAGCCCCAACAACAGCAACAACAACAGCCCCAAAAAGAAAAACAAGAGGCCCAAGAAGAACAGCACCAAGAAATCCAGCAAGAACAACCATAAGAGCCCCAACAGGAACATCAAAAAGAGCCCTAACAAGAGCAACAAAAAGAGCCCCAACGAGAACAACAAGAGCTCCAACAAGAGCACCAACAAGAACAACAACAAGAGCCCCAACAAGAACAACAAGAAAACATTCAAGAAGAACAGCAAGAAGACATTCAACAAGAACAACAAGACATCCAACAAGAGCAAAAACAAGAGCCCCAAGAAAAACAACGACAAGTGCTCCAAAACAACAACAGGAGCCCCAGCAAGAGCCGCATCACCAGCCTCAACAACAAGAATAACAAGAGCCCCCAAAAGACCAACAACAATACCAACAATAAGAGCACCAATAACAGACAAAACAACAGCCCCAACAACAGCCGCAGCAAGAACCCCAACAAGATCCCAAATAAGAACTGCAGCGCAGGTAACGACAGTACAACAACCGAGGCAGTAAAGGCCTGCTTAGAACTGGGAGTAAAATGATTGTCTTACATCTTCGACAAAGTCTGGCAAGACAGAACCGCACCTACGGACTGGCAAAGAGCTGAGATCGTGCCGACATGGAAAGTATTCCAAAACACAAAATGATCCCTCACGTTTACTGAAAGCCATATTTGCTACTGCTGCCTCCTAGCGGCAAATCACGCGAGCTCTGCGCCCGAGCTTTATTTAAAAAAGAAAAAAAAAGTTTAAGCCTTACTCTCCCTCTCTCTCTCTCTCTCTCTCTCTCTCTCTCTCTCCCTCTCATTCATTCATTTGCATGTCCCTTGCGGAACTTTGCCTCCCTAACTGCACTCCTGTAGGCCTCTCGATTGTGAGCAAGATGGCCTGCTGTTGATATATCCATTTGCAGATCATCAACGATGTCATGCAGCCATCTTCGCTTTCGTCTTCCTTTTTCTTTTTCCCATTATGTACCCTTCCAAGATGGTCTTCTGTAGATTATCATAACCCTTAATATGTGCAAAATATTTAAGTTTTCTCTCTTTAATCCTCTTTACTAGCCAGCCTTCTTCAATATTAAGTTCTTGTAGTTTGGATATATTTGTTCTTTTTTGTGTCCATGATATTTGAAGAACTCTTCTGTAGCATTTACATTTAAAAGCATTTATGTGTTTCTCAGCTGTTTTGTTAAGTGTCCAGGTCTCACAGGCATATGTTGCGATGGGAAAGATGCTTGCCCTTAAAAATCTTATTTTTGTAGTTTTGTCTGTTCCTCTCCACAGCGTCTTTAGTTGTTTTACTTTCTGAAGAGAGATAGATGTCCAGTCATTCAACTGTAGAATGTGGAAAGAGTACCAGACATGATACTAACTACATTATCCTCTAGTATCCCAACGGATCAAGGATAATATAGACACGAGTGTCATATCCTTACATCAAAAGAAAGGGACCGAAGACGCTTGTTCCTTTTGGCAATCAGCGATCCACAGCTGACATACTAACGTCAGGGTGGTGAACCACGGCTGATCAAGACCCTGTCCCATATCTCCACCGGTACTGGAGTCTGCTAAAGAAGTACTGCACACCCTCTGCTTTTTTTTTAACCTCCAGCCAGGGACTGAAAAAGTAACCGCCGTAACCCGCTCCCAATCCGACACGACGGTGTTCTTCAACACCTTCACAGCATCGGCTGCAAGGAATACCTGCTCGCAGTTTCAGGGAGATAGAAGACAAGACAGTATAAAAGACGTTGTAATACAAAAATATATGCCCCATGACTGTTATTATGGCCAATAAAGAACAAAAGAGTGAGCAGTAGGAAGTAAGATAAGACTTCATTTAAGACAATCTAAGGGCTTACATATTCCTGGTTGGGACATCGGGCTAACAAACGTGAACATTTAACAAATCACATCGGCTGACAAACGTGGACATTTAACAAATCACATAGGGCTGACAAACGTGGACATTTAACAAATCACATAGGGCTGACAAACGTGGACATTTAACAAATCACATAGGGCTGAAAAACATGGACACTTAACAAATCACATAGGGCTGACAAACGTGGCATTTAACAAATCACATAGGGCTGAAAAAACATGGACACTTAACAAATCACATAGGGCTGACAAACGTGGCATTTAACAAATCACATAGGGCTGACAAACGTGGCATTTAACAAATCACATAGGGCTGAAAAAAAACATGGACACTTAACAAATCAAACGTGGACATTTAACAAATCACATAGGGCTGACAAACGTGGACATTTAACAAATCACATAGGGCTGAAAAACATGGACACTTAACAAATCACTAGAAAAGAGAATAACAGCATTTGAAGTGAAATGTTATAAAAGGGCATTTAGAATGCCATGGATGGAAGGAAAATCCACATAAGGGATTAAGTTTTGCAGTTTTCTCTGTGTCGCAGATGGGATTAGGTGTTAGTATGTTAACATATTAAACGTCATGACAATTTAGAGAAGACAGCCTTGGAAGGGGACATAATGGAAAAAGAAAGAGAGGAAGACCAAGGCAAAGTTGGCTGCAGGACATCGTTGATGATCTGCGAATGGAGGCATCAGCAGCAGGCCATCTTGCTTACAACCGAGAGGCCTACAGAAGAGCTGTTAGGGAGGCAAAGTTCCGCAAGGAACATGCAACTGACTGATTGACTGATTGACTCAGGTGTCGCAGAAAACTGGCTCGTCAATACCATAAAAATGAGAAAGATGAGATACTTCGGCCACATCAAGAGATACAATAGCTTGGAGAGGTTGATGGTACAAGTTATAGTGCCCAGGAAAAGAGGACGACTTCACCACTGGTGGACTCTGGACATCACGGAAAGTCTGAATGTGTCATTACGAAATGGTTAGCTTGCTCAAGACGGCACTGCATTCAGAGAGGCAGTGAGAGGAACAACGTCCTGTAAAGGACACATCACTCGATGCTACACAGCCTCTCAAGCGCCTGCACATACTGAAAGGGGGCCAGAAGGAGAAACACAAATAAAACGACCACCCGCCCCGGATTATACGGGACAGCACCTGCATTTCAGAAGTTTGTTCCTTCACTCATATTATTTAGGTCGAGACGCCTAAATGTCCCCTATTTTGAAACACGTGTCCTATATTGTCCCGCACCCTCATATTTCTTACATCATCATCATCATGTGGTCGCATTAAAGAGGACATAACTGTAAAATGGCAGACTTATACATGAACTCCATGAGTGTGTTTTGTGGACAAGAACCCGGGCTGTGCTGTTATTGTGTTGAAGGATCTTTTCTGCACATGGGTAATAACTGGAACATACACAATACTACAGGGTCCGGCATAAAGCAGAGCTGGGGTTTTAAAAATGGAACATAAATAAGCGCTATACATGTTTTTTGGTAAAACAAAAAAAGTGAAATAAATCTCAGAAAAGTGGGTATTTTTATTATTACTGACAATCATATTTAGGTTTTGAAAATTACGCCGGTTAGATGACCGCCATTACATTTGATACATTCAGCCAGGCGTCTGGAAAATTCCTGCATAACATCATTTAACATGTTCAAAGGGATATTTTGAATGCAGTGACGGATTCGATCTTTTAGGTCTGCAATTGACTGTGGTCGACTAGCATACACCGTGTTCTTGAGATCCCCCCACAAAAGAAGTCTGCGGCCGATAAATCCGGTGACCTTGCCGGCCAATGAATATCCCCAAATCTGGAAATAAGACGACTGGGAAATGCATGTCCCAGCATGGCCATGGACTGACGGGCTGTGTGGGTAGTTGCTCCATCTTGTTGAAACCATATTAGTCTCTTATTTCTATTGGCCAAGTCTGGAATGAACTATTCAGTTAGCGTCGGCACATAAAGATCACTATTAACAGTAAGAAGTTGCCCATCTTCGTCTTCAAAAAAATATGAACCAATAACGCCGAATGATGTAACGAAAATCCACATAAGGAGTTACTGATGGGATTAAGTTTTGCAGTTTTCTCTGTGTCGCAGATGGGATTAGGTGTTAGTATGTTAACATATTAAACGTCATGACAATTTAGAGAAGACAGCCTTGGAAGGGGACATAATGGAAAAAGAAAGAGAGGAAGACCAAGGCAAAGTTGGCTGCAGGACATCGTTGATGATCTGCGAATGGAGGCATCAGCAGCAGGCCATCTTGCTTACAACCGAGAGGCCTACAGAAGAGCTGTTATGGAGGCAAAGTTCCGCAAGGGACATGCAACTGACTGATTGACTCAGGTGTCGCAGAAAACTGGCTCGTCAATACCATAAAAATGAGAAAGATGAGATACTTCGGCCACATCAAGAGATACAATAGCTTGGAGAGGTTGATGGTACAAGTTATAGTGCCCAGGAAAAGAGGACGACCTCACCACTGGTGGACTCTGGACATCACGGAAAGTCTGAATGTGTCATTACGAAATGGTTAGCTTGCTCAAGACGGCACTGCATTCAGAGAGGCAGTGAGAGGAACAACGTCCTGTAAAGGACACATCACTCGATGCTACACAGCCTCTCAAGCGCCTGCACATACTGAAAGGGGGCCAGAAGGAGAAACACAAATAAAACGACCACCCGCCCCGGATTATACGGGACAGCACCTGCATTTCAGAAGTTTGTTCCTTCACTCATATTATTTAGGTCGAGACGCCTAAATGTCCCCTATTTTGAAACACGTGTCCTATATTGTCCCGCACCCTCATATTTCTTACATCATCATCATCATGTGGTCGCATTAAAGAGGACATAACTGTAAAATGGCAGACTTATACATGAACTCCATGAGTGTGTTTTGTGGACAAGAACCCGGGCTGTGCTGTTATTGTGTTGAAGGATCTTTTCTGCACATGGGTAATAACTGGAACATACACAATACTACAGGGTCCGGCATAAAGCAGAGCTGGGGTTTTAAAAATGGAACATAAATAAGCGCTATACATGTTTTTTGGTAAAACAAAAAAAGTGAAATAAATCTCAGAAAAGTGGGTATTTTTATTATTACTGACAATCATATTTAGGTTTTGAAAATTACGCCGGTTAGATGACCGCCATTACATTTGATACATTCAGCCAGGCGTCTGGAAAATTCCTGCATAACATCATTTAACATGTTCAAAGGGATATTTTGAATGCAGTGACGGATTCGATCTTTTAGGTCTGCAATTGACTGTGGTCGACTAGCATACACCGTGTTCTTGAGATCCCCCCACAAAAAGAAGTCTGCGGCCGATAAATCCGGTGACCTTGCCGGCCAATGAATATCCCCAAATCTGGAAATAAGACGACTGGGAAATGCATGTCCCAGCATGGCCATGGACTGACGGGCTGTGTGGGTAGTTGCTCCATCTTGTTGAAACCATATTAGTCTCTTATTTCTATTGGCCAAGTCTGGAATGAACTATTCAGTTAGCGTCGGCACATAAAGATCACTATTAACAGTAAGAAGTTGCCCATCTTCGTCTTCAAAAAAATATGAACCAATAACGCCGAATGATGTAACGCCACAGCACACTGTTACTCGTTCACTGTGAAGCGGTTTCTCATGCAGTAAATTGTGGGTTTTCAGCTGATCAGTATCTGAACTTCTGCTTGTTCACACTTCCTGACAGCTCAAAATGTACTTCATCAGACACTGTGAGGTTATTGAGCAAATTTAGGATTTTCTTCATTGCATGCTAGAAAATTGGTAGCAAAGTCAAGTCTGTTAACATATAAACGTCATGACAATTTAGAGAAGACAGCCTTGGAAGGGGACATAATGGGAAAAAGAAAGAGAGGAAGACCAAGGCAAAGTTGGCTGCAGGACATCGTTGATGATCTGCGAATGGAGGCATCAGCAGCAGGCCATCTTGCTTACAACCGAGAGGCCTACAGAAGAGCTGTTATGGAGGCAAAGTTCCGCAAGGGACATGCAACTGACTGATTGACTCAGGTGTCGCAGAAAACTGGCTCGTCAATACCATAAAAATGAGAAAGATGAGATACTTCGGCCACATCAAGAGATACAATAGCTTGGAGAGGTTGATGGTACAAGTTATAGTGCCCAGGAAAAGAGGACGACCTCACCACTGGTGGACTCTGGACATCACGGAAAGTCTGAATGTGTCATTACGAAATGGTTAGCTTGCTCAAGACGGCACTGCATTCAGAGAGGCAGTGAGAGGAACAACGTCCTGTAAAGGACACATCACTCGATGCTACACAGCCTCTCAAGCGCCTGCACATACTGAAAGGGGGCCAGAAGGAGAAACACAAATAAAACGACCACCCGCCCCGGATTATACGGGACAGCACCTGCATTTCAGAAGTTTGTTCCTTCACTCATATTATTTAGATCGAGACGCCTAAATGTCCCCTATTTTGAAACACGTGTCCTATATTGTCCCGCACCCTCATATTTCTTACATCATCATCATCATGTGGTCGCATTAAAGAGGACATAACTGTATAATGGCAGACTTATACATGAACTCCATGAGTGTGTTTTGTGGACAAGAACCCGGGCTGTGCTGTTATTGTGTTGAAGGATCTTTCCTGCACATGGATAATAACTGGAACATACACAATACTACAGGGTCCGCCATAAAGCAGAGCTGGGGTTTTAAAAATGGAACATAAATAAGCGCTATACATGTTTTTTGGTAAAAAAAAAAAAAGTGAAATAAATCTCAGAAAAGTTGGTATTTTTATTATTACTGACAATCATATTTAGGTTTTAAAAATTACGCCGGTTAGATGACCGCCATTACATTTGATACATTCAGCCGGGCGTCTGGAAAATTCCTGCATAACATCATTTAACATGTTCAAAGGGATATTTTGAATGCAGTGCCGGATTCGATCTTTTAGGTCTGCAATTGACTGTAGTCGACAAGCATACACCGTGTTCTTGAGATACCCCCACAAAAAGAAGTCTGCGGCCGATAAATCCGGTGACCTTGCCGGCCAATGAATATCCCCAAATCTGGAAATAAGACGACTGGGAAATGCTTGTCGCAGCATGGCCATGGACTGACGGGCTGTGTGGGCAGTTGTTCCATCTTGTTGAAACCATATTAGTCTCTTATTTCTATTGGCCAAGTCTGGAATGAACTATTCAGTTAGCGTCGGCACATAAAGATCACTATTAACAGTAAGAAGATGCCCATTACGTCTTCAAAAAAATATGAACCAATAACACCGAATGATGTAACGCCACATCACACTGTTACTCGTTCACTATGGAGCGGTTTCTCATGCAGTAAATTGTGGGTTTTCAGCTGATCAGTATCTGAACTTCTCCTTGTTCACACTTCCTGACAGCTCAAAATGTGCTTCATCAGACACTGTGAGTTTATTGAGCAAATTTTAGATTTTCTTCATTGCATGCTAGAAAATTGGTAGCAAAGTCAAGTCTGTTAATTTTATCCAAATAATTCAGTTGCTGCACAACTTCCAACTTGTAAGGGCGGAAATGCAGATGACTATGAATGATGTGACGTAGCGAGCGATCCAACATACCAAGTGCCAAAGTGTGCCTAACAGATGATCGCCGAGGGCTATGAAGCAATGCGTTGTGGACTTCTTGAATTCGTTCAGGTGTCTGTTGAGTTCTTGGACGACCACCAGACTTGTTATTAAGGCAATTAGCGGTTTCCTTAAATTTTTTGACCCACCTCAGAATTGTTTTGTCCTCCCATCGGGAACATTATCACGGGGATGCAACTCAAAATGGCGACGAAACTTTCGTTGTACAGTAATAGACGATTCTCCACTTTAAAAATAAGTTTCAACGGTGAATGCGCGATGTTGTGTTTGCCAAAAAGCCATTGTAAAAAAAAAAATGACCGTTTGTCTGGTGCATCTCTGACGTCATGTTTTTTTTTTACACGTATTCAGTTTCTGCGCACTACGTCAGTTAAATCCAGCTATGCTTTATGCCGGATCCTGTATATTTAAACATGTTAACTATACTGAACTTCAAGTGGACTCTCTCTCTCTCTCTCTCTCTCAGACCTGAAAGATTAGTATACAACCCCCCCCCTCCCCCCCCCCCCTTTCCAGCCACAGCTTAGAAAGATGGTTTAACATAGATAAACCGTCATACAGCCGAATTGACCGGATTTGAGAGTTTACAGACAGATCCATGTACACAGAGAGACATATCTGGGTTTATAGATAGACAGATTCGTGTGCATAAACAAGATAGCGTATACAGAGAGATAGATTCATGTACATAGGCAGACAGGACAGCGTATACAGAGAGATAGATTCGTGTACATAGACAGACAGGACAGTGTATACAGAGGGATACGATTCGTGTACATAGACAGACAGGACAGCGTATACAGAGAGACAGATTGTGTACATAGACAGACAGGACAGTGTATACAGAGACAGATCCGCTTATACAGACAGGCAGATCCGTATATAGACAAAAAGATCTGCGTAAACCGACAGACAGATCCGAGTATATACAGACAGACAGATCCTCGTATGCAGACAGGCATAACCGCGTATACAGACAGACAGATCCTCGTATACAGACAGACAGATCCTCGTATACAGACAGACAAATCCGCGTATGCAGACGGGCGGATCGGCCTATACAACCAGACAGATTGGCGCATACAGACTGACAGATCCACGTGTATACAGAGAGAGACCTGCATAAACAGACAGACAAATCTACGTATACAGACAGGCAGATACATGTATACAGAGACACATATCCGCGTGTGCATTAGATACAGATCCGCGTATACTGACAGACATATCCGCGTATACAGACAGGCATAACCGCGTATACTGACAGACATATCCGCGTATACAGACAGGCATAACCGCGTATGCAGACAGACATATCCGCGTATACAGACAGGCATAACCTCGCATACAGACAGACAGATCCGCGTATAAAGAGACACAGATCAGTGTATACCTTCAGTCGTCTTCAAAGAAAGAGTATAACGTCTTCTAAAAAAAAAAAACATGAAAACATGAGATTCTAAACCAGTCTCTCAAACTGCGATTCACGGAACCGCAAGGCAACAGCTATAAACAAGCAACCATCTGTGCGACCAGACTACAAGAGAAAAAAGCGCTAAAAAAAATACCTTCCTCCCCCCTTTCTTTCTCCCCAGAGAAGTTCTCCCCATGTTGTTTCAGTATTTGTTTGCTCGTTAATGCTCGCTGTTAATTCAGAGTTCAGAACGATCTGTTTATTTTGCTGTCTTCTTTTAAATGGACCTTTATCAGCGGGCCGTTTTTTTTTCTTTTCCCTCCCCCCCCGGCAGCGTAAAATGGCGTCTGTTCCGCTTCCGCAATTCCCATCATTCCTTCATCCTTCCGTTTGTCCGCTGCTAGCTTTCTTCCGTTTTTTAAAAAAATCTATCTATCCCCCTTGTTCCGACTCGTGTACAGTGGCTTGAAACAGGTTATTTCTCGAGCGTGCTAACTGCAGAAGTGATTTACTGTGAATCGAACACACACAAATGGGGTGAGTGTGTGTGTGTGTATGTCGTTGCTTTACAACTGGGCTAGGCCTAGTTACAACAAGGATAACATCTGCTACACAATTTGTTATATATTTTTTTTATATACACAAAAAAGCTACGGTTTCGCAAGAGCCGTTGTAGGGTTGGCTAATCATAATCGTCCCTTGCTAAAAAAAAAGTCAGTGGAAACAGCGGGAACATATTGTCATAACTGTAATCATTAATCCCTCCAACCCCTGCCCCTACTTGATAGATGCATTAGTAGCAGGGCATCTTGCTTACAACCCAGAGGCCTACGGGAGAGCTGTTAGGGAGGCAAAGTTCCGCAAGGGACACGCAAATGAATGACTTACTGACTGCTCCTACAAGTCTTGCCTGCTTCCTTGAGTACAGAATTTAATATCGTAAATAATATGCGCGTAAATGAAATAAGATGGAAAGAAAGTAATAAAGGGACGTGTCTCGTATTTGTGGAGTCAGTTGTACACGTAAATATATGATGATATAGGATGTGTGTTACGTATTGATTTCTGTCTCGTGTCTTCAGCGTTCATGCTAAGAGTGCTTTCAGAGATTTTAGGAGAAATGGTAGGGCTGGCCTGAGCTGAGAAGCGGTTAGAGAACTCGTCTGTCATAACGTGGTCTGTGGTTTGAATCCTTGTCGAAGCCCCCTCATGCCCCCCCACCTCACTTTTCTTCCAACTGCAGAAATGGATAACTGGTTTCTTACGCAGTTGGGGAATGACAGGCAGCCAGATGTGAGGCTGGCCATATCACCCTGTAATAAGCTGACAGGCAGTCAGATGTGAGGCTGGCCATATCACCCTGTAATGAGCTGACAGGCAGTCAGGTGTGAGGCTGGCCATATCACCCTGTAATAAGCTGACAGGCAGTCAGGTGTGAGGCTGGCCATATCACCCTGTAATGAGCTGACAGGCAGCCAGATGTGAGGCTGGCCATATCACCCTGTAATGAGCTGACAGGCAGCCAAGTGTGAGGCTGGCCATATCAACCTATAATGAGCTGACAGGCAGCCAGATGTGAGGCTGGCCATATCACCCTGTAATGAGCTGACAGGCAGCCAAGTGTGAGGCTGGCCATATCAACCTATAATGAGCTGACAGGCAGCCAGATGTGAGGCTGGCCATATCACCCTGTAATGAGCTGACAGGCAGCCAAGTGTGAGGCTGGCCATATCAACCTGTAATGAGCTGACAGGCAGCCAAGTGTGAGGCTGGCCATATCACCCTGTAATGAGCTGACAGGCAGCCAAGTGTGAGGCTAGTCACATCACCCTGTAATGAGCTGACAGGTATGCAAGTGTGAGGCTAGTCACATCACCCTGTAATGAGCTGACAGGTAGCCAAGTGTGAGGCTGGTCACATCACCCTGTAATGAGCTGACAGGTAGCCAAGTGTGAGGCTGGTCACATCACCCTGTAATGAGCTGACAGGTAGCCAAGTGTGAGGCTGGTCACATCACCCTGTAATGAGCTGACAGGTAGCCAAGTGTGAGGCTGGTCACATCACCCTGTAATGAGCTGACAGGTAGCCAGGTGTGAGGCTGGTCACATCACCCTGTAATGAGCTGACAGGTAGCCAAGTGTGAGGCTGGTCACATCACCCTGTAATGAGCTGACAGGTAGCCAAGTGTGAGGCTGGTCACATCACCCTGTAATGAGCTGACAGGTGAAGATTAAAATACGGGCAGCAGCCTCGAATTCCTTGTTCCGCAAATGCCATGGCAGGAATATTGGAACCCTACAGTTAGGTGTAAGAGATGTGGAACCTTCATGTAAGTATAAGAGACGTGTAACCCTACAGGTAGGTGTAAGAGATGTGGAACCCTTCAGTTAGGTATAAGAGATGTGGAACCTTCATAATAAGAGATATCGAAACTTCATGTAGGTATATGAGATGTGGAACCTTCTTGTAGGTATAAGAGATGTGGAACTTTCTTGTAGGTATAAGAGATGTGAAAATCTACAGGTAGGTGTAAGAGATGTGGAACCCTACAGGTAGGTGTAAGAGATGTGGAATCCTTCAGTTAGGTGTAAGAGATGTGGAAACTTTATGTAGGTATAAGTGATGTGACACCTTCATGTAGGATTAGTGATGTGAAACCTTCATGTAGGTATACGTGATGTGAAACCTTCATGTAGGTATAAGTGATGTGAAACCTTCACGTAGGTATAAATGATGTGAAACCTTCATGTAGGTATAAGAGATGTGGAACCTTCATGTAGATATAAGAGATGTGAAACCTTCATGTAGGTATAAGTGATGTGAAACCTTCATGTAGGTATAAGAGATGTGGAACCTTCATATAGGTATAAGAGATGTGAAACCTTCATGTAGGTATAAGAGATGTGAAACCTTCATGTAGGTATAAGAGAAGTGGAACCTTCATGTAGATATAAGAGATGCAGTCCCCTGACTTGTTGGCGCTTATTCCAGTTCAGTCACTCTTTTCGGAGCCCAGATCATTTACCCCTCCCCCCCCCCCCCCGGGGCAAGTTTTCCGTCTCTCTAAACCTTTGATGCCGTGGGGGAGGGGGGAGATAATGTTGGGTTTGGGGGGAGGGGGGTCTCTGGGTCATAATTCCCAGAAATCTCCTCGACGAGGCTGAAGATTGTACCGGATTTTCATGGCTCTAACTATACGTACAGTGTCTTTAACTATACGTACAGTGTCTTTAACTATACGTACAGTGTCTTTAACTATACGTACAGTGTCTTTAACTATACGTACAGTGTCTCTAACTATACGTACTGTGTTTCTTCTTTGTTGTCCACAAATCTGCAACAGTTCCATCACGTCGTTGCCCGCGCATGCCTGTTGGAGCATTGCTCATCTCCTCCATAGATATATATAGTCAGAGGTACCATGAATCTCGCGTTGAGCAAACAAGTATTCTACTTGGCCAGACCGGCGCCCCGTAAACAGTCTAATAACTCATCTAATCACCGGAGCCTAACGCAGGCATATACAACACTAACCTTATTTGTAAACATCTAATAACAGCGACGCTAACAGCTGGGAAACGATCGACCGCAACCGCCATGCTGGAAAAGGGCCGTAACTTGGAAAGTAAGCACCACAAGTTCGGGAAAACAGATTTTTGTTTTTTCTTGTAAAATCTCCACGAGGAAGCGAAGAACAAATCAACACACAGGTTAGACCCGCGCTGAGAAAACAGAAATAATATTACAAGACAGGGTTTGACACAGAACCCTTAAGGAAATCGAAAAACAGAGAGGACAAAGGAATACACAGTGAAGGGATGCAAGGATTGGTCAAAACGCCGAAGGACTCACTTGGAGTGACATGAAGAACAAGGCGAAGGATGTCAACAAATGAGTGTAAAAGCCTTTGCCTATGGCTTATGCTCAGAGAAGGATCTACGGACATTGACTGGCTTTTTTTAACTCTTTATTTCCAGAAATCGTTTACATGTCATTCAAATGAAAATATACATAAGTATATACATGCATGCTGTAGAAATGGGTACCCGACTTCTTCTGGAGTTGGGGAAGGAAAGGCAGCCAGGTGTGATACTGACCATATCACCCTCTAGTGTGCTGACAGGTCAAGGAAAATATGGGCACTAACACCATATCCCTATGTGCCTCTAAGGCATGGCAGGGTTACCTTTACTTTACTTTTATATACATGCATATTTGCATAATAAAGGGCGTTTGAAAGTAAAACATATAAACTTGTGGTGGAAATGAGGTGTATGCTAATGAAATACAATGTTAATGGGAGTGTAGATGAAAAACTAGATGGCGTCAATGTTTCAAATATTTGTTCAAGCATTTAGCATTTATGCATCAATCTTCAAGAATCTTGAGAACATATGGAATTCAAAAGTTATAAGCACAAAAACTAAGTTAAGACTATTCAATTCAAATGTAATATCCACCCTCATTTATGCATGCGAAAGCTGGAAAACAACTAAAGAAATAGAAAAGAGATTAGACTCTTTTGAAAACAAATGCCTAAGGAAAATACTCGGCATCAAGTGGAATGAATTCAAGAACAATGCAGAGATAAGAAAGATGACTGAACAACAACCAGTCTCATGGGTGATCTGGAAAAGGAGATGGACATATGTTGGTCACTTGATGAGAAGAAATGATCAGAGAATCCCAAAACAAGCTATCAAGTGGAACACAACAGGCCGAAGAAAAAGGGGCAGACCGCGTGAAACTCTGAAGAGGACATTATTAAGAGAGGCCAAGTTAACAGGCATAAAATCCTTTGATGAGGTTGAAAGGCTCGCCGAAGACAGGAAAAATTGGCGAACTACTTTGCGAGCTCTATGTGACGTTTAACGGCACGGGAAGGATATAAGATATAAGATTTAGCTGATATTCTGGACTCTGTCTGCCCGACGGTCATCGTCTCCTTTCTGAGGCGGGCGGCGTCTGGCGGAAGATTAAGGGGAAGTTACTTAAACCGAATTTAGGGGAGAATAGATACAAGAGAGATCATGTTTTTCCATCTCGTTTAGACAAGCTAAGAAAGCCATAGGGTGAGTTTGAATAGTCTCGAGAGGATTAGGATTAGCCCAAGGATGGTCACAAAGGAGACACATGACGTACAGGCGCGTGTCATGCCATAGTTTTGTTTCCATTGTGCGGTGATGTTATGATAAATCTGGACTTCCAATTATTTAGGAATCAGTAGAAGTGTTATAAGGATGAAGGTGGTCTGTGGTGAGTTTTACAATGCCATGATGGAAGTGTTGGTGAAAAACCATGATGAACCACTTTCTTTTTTTTCCAAAATTTAGTACATGACAGTTTTCTGCATAAATTCGACATAATAATTATAATCAGACAATGTGTCATGAATATGAAGGTGGTCTGCGATGTGTTTTACAATGCCATGATGGTGTAGCATGGCCTTGTAAGTAATGATTATTGTTGTTGTTATTATTATTAATGTATATGATTATGAAAATATACTGTAAACACAATAGTAACATCGAATAGCGACAGAGAAAAGTGGGTAGGAAAGGAAGAGAAAGATATAAAACTTCCATGACACTAGAACGAGACGCGGACAAAAGTAAACAGTGGAAACAGTGAATAGAAAAAAACGAGACTCAGTGACGCTGGGATTTCGGTAATACAAAGGAAGGACGCCAGAAAGTAGAATGGTCCAGTGATAACAAAGCGATGGCTGGACGTTGACTCGTGTAAACAATAGAAAATACGAATAGAAGAAACGGACACAATGAAAAAGCGAGGACACAATAAAACCTCCGACATGAAAGAGCAAGATAATGACTTAGGTAAATAACAATTGTATAGACACAGATTGACGCGCGTTAGGACGTTATTGCACACGGTTTTTAAAGAAAGGAATGACCAACTCGGCCAGCTTACCTATTAAATATTTAGAGGAGTAGCCTATTGGACAATTGACCTACGAGAGATAAGTCATCGGGTATTTTGAATGATGGACAATCAGAACGCTCATGGGAACCAGTGGACATATGAAGGGTGGAGCCAGAATACTTATTGGTTAATCCGTCAAGCTGGGCATGAAGATAAAAAGGCGAGCGGAGAGACAGGGAAAAAACAAGAAGCACGGAAGTACAGGAAAGACAGAAGAGGATAAAGAAGTATAGAAGTTCTGGAGAGAGGAGATTGAGGAGGGAGCCCGAAGACAGAAGAACAGACAATCAGAAAACCAAGTAGAACGAAGAAGTACGGTAATACAAGAAGAAGAAAGAAGGTCCGACCAGAACAGCCGAGAAACCATCAGATAAGAGATAAAAACAGAAGTCCAGAGAAGAGGCAAATAGACTTTGCTCGTTGGTACACTGCGATTGAGAGATGGCAGAGGAAGACTGTCAGAAGAAATCAGAAGACAGACAAGAGAAGAAAGAGACGATATAAAATCAGAAGTAATGTTAGACGGAAGATGGTTTTCAAGTGATGAAGAAGAATTGACACTTTTGAAACTTTGAGTACAGTGATTTTAGACGAGAAACTAGTTGACCACGTCTTGCAGATGTGATATAATACTGAGATATGAAATGTTCTTGTATCAAGTGTAGAATATTGTGAATTTGAGAAACTGAGAAATGCTGCATATAGAATATTATAGAGTTTGATACTGTGAACAAAGGATTAAGAGTTTCAATCCAAGTGACGTAGTCGACAATACATCTTGAACTTATTCGTTAAAATAAATTAATTCAGATAACATTTTATTGGACTTGCTCTGCTCTGATCTAGTGAAGTGGTAATGTTTTGTGAAACCTGTGATGTGTTAATCAAAGAGCATCTTTAAGCATCAATTCTATAATATGGAACCATTCAGAAATATATAATACACAGTCGAAAATATTATAATGGTGTCATCAGTGATATGATATTCCATGCAATTGTCGATGTTATAATGGGAGTGTTGGTGAAGACATAATCTAACGAATATTTTTTTAAGACAACGAAAACAACAGGCCATGGACCCGGTGGTACTGCAAACCGTGTCCACCCGTAACGAGATGCGGACCATGCCCCCGGCATCGAATGTGCAGGGCAGGCCTCGGGCATCTGGGTTAGTTAAAAAATAACGACGCCTTTGTCTTAACCAAGAACTTTGATCTTAGCCAAAAGGCCGCTGACTGACTGATTAAGTCTGAAACGCCGTAAGTTGAAGCGCCGTAAACTGGGGTATGCTGTATAATACGTGCACAATGATTCAAATCGAGCTCTTTTAACCTGTGAATATATTATACACAAAGATTCATTGTCGAGAGTTTTAAGAATATGTGGAATACCATCTAAAATTGTCAACATCATTAGAGATATCTACAACGGATATGTTTGTGCTGTCAAGACAGAAGGAATGAGCGAATGGTTTCAGACTGAAACAAAGATGTATATTATCTCCATTGCTTTTTTGGAATTGCCATAGACAATGAAAAGATGCTGTACAGGTAAAACCGGCATTTATTGGGTACATGGGACCCAAATAGAAGATCTTGATTTTGTAGATGACATAACTCTTATCAGTGACAATGTGAAATCGATGCATGACAAAAACAGATTCCCTGTCATCTTTGGCTAGCAAAATAGATCTTGAAATTAACAAAGACAAAACAAAAAATATGAAATTTCTCAAGAAGGAAAAATATACGTAAAAGGAGCAGTTGTTGATGAAGTAATTTGCATATCTTGGCAGCTACATAGACCAGGATAGTGACACCAGGAAGGAAGTTAGAATTAGAATTTCAAGAACAACATTATCCTTTAAAAATCTTTAGAACATACGGAATTCAAAAGTTATAAGCACAAAATCCAAGTTAAGATTAGTCAAATCAAATATAATATCCACCCTCATTTATGCATGCCAAAGCTGGAAAACAACTAAAGAAACAGACAACAAATTAGACACTTTTGAAAACAAATGCCTAAGGAAAATACTCGATATAAAATGGAATGAATTTAAGAACAACACAGAGATAAGACAGATGAGCAAACAACAAATTGTCTCATGGGTGATCAGAAAAAGAAGATGGACATATGTAGGCCATGTGATGAGAAGAAACAATCAGAGAATACCAAAACAAGTTGTCAAGTGGAGCACAAGAGGTCGACCACGTGAAACTCTAAAGAGGACATTGTTAAGAGAAGCCAGTTTAATGAGCATAACATTCCTTCAAGAAGTAGAAAAACTCACCGAATGCAGGAAAACTTTGCAAGACGTTTAACGACACGGGTATGGTGTAAGAAGATATATTATACAGCATCCCTCTAATTTGCGGCGCTTCGACTTATGGCGTTTCAGACTTGAATCAAGCTCAATTCTGAGAAATAAGGCTGTTAAAAACTGAGATTTTATCAGTGATTATATAATCAATTCAATCTACATCAATAAAAATAAAAGAAAACACAACGATAAAACAAGGTACCTACGATGAACAAAACAACTATAAAACTAGGTACCTAGGATACAACAAACAAACAAATCTGTAAAACGAGGTATCTTATCTTATATCATATCCTTCCCGTGCCGTTAGACGTCACATAGGGCTCGCAAAGTAGTTCGCCAATTTTTCCTGTCTTCGGCGAGTCTTTCAACCTCATCAAGGGATTTTATGCCTGTTAATTTGGCCTCTCTTAACAATGACCTCTTCAGAGTTTCACGCGGTATGGCTCTTTTTCTTTGGCCTGTTGTGTTCCACTTGATAGCTTGTTTTGGGATTCTCTGATCATTTCTTCTCATCAAGTGACCAACATATGTCCATCTCCTTTTCCAGATAACCCATGAGACTGGTTGTTGTTCAGTCATCTGTCTTATCTCTGCATTGTTCTTCAGTTCGTTCCACTTGATGCCGAGAATTTTCCTTAGGCACTTGTTTTCAAAAGAGTCTAATTTCTTGTCTATTTCTTTAGTTGTTTTCAGCTTTCGCATGCATAAACAAGGGTGGATATTACATTTGAATTGAATAGTCTTAACTTGGTTTTTGTGCTTATAACTTTTGAATTCCATATGTTCTCAAGATTCTTGAAGATTGATGCTGCTTTAGCAATCGTTACGGAAACTATCAGAGAAAACGAGATATCTACAATGAATAAAACAACGAACTGTTTAACCAACGCAATGGGGAAAAGCAAAGGACAAATATTCCGATCAGTTGAAGATTATTTTGCTTAGGAGCAAAATAATGACACTGAAACTGATAGTGTCCCGGATATATAGCAGTTTAGCCATGTGAATGCGATAAAAAGGGAAAACAGTCTGGAAGAATAAGAAGAGGAGATGTAGTGGAGCTAAAAGAGAAGCCTGTAATATTTTGTTAAAACGGAGGTGTGCAATTGTGATTTAAAATAATAATTCTATATTGCTTCCATAATGAAAGGCAATACACTTAAAAGAAAGAAAGAAAGAAGAAAGAAAACTGACATGGGATTTTTAAAAAAGAAAGAAAATGGAGAGAATCAAGAAACAAACAAAAGCAATACAAATAAAAAAGAACTGGGGAACAACCTTGAACTTGTCATCCGCAGCCTCTTTCGCAAAACGAAAAATAACCCCTTCATTTACTTCGTTAAGAAAATAACATAATAACAACACTAATCTTTTGTTATACCTCCCTAAATGACATTTATCTCATTTGTTGACAGGTTTTCGACCAATACCACGCCCATTTTCTATCGATCGCCAAGGGCCTGTCATTTCAACGTGCTCCGTTATGTCCCTTTTTTGGGTGGGGGGGAAATTCCCAAAGGAAATGATCGGGTTTTTCCACACCTTTAAAAATATTTGTCACATAAAACTTTTCTGATTTTCATTGTCGAGCTTGTTAACTGTGACTGCAGTTTTTACACTTCGTCACAGAAATTATGTCTTTTTTTTTTTTATTACATTAATCCAGTGCTTCTAAACGTGGGCGATATCAACCACGCCCCCCCCCCCACCTGGGCGTTGGAAAGGACCAGGCGGGCGCTGAAAGAAAAAGTAGCAATAGAGGGGTGTTGAAGGAAAAAGTGGTAGTAGAGGGGTGGTGAAAGAAAAAAGTGGTAGTAGAGGGGTGTTGAAAGAAAAAAGTGGTAGTAGAGGGGTGGTGAAAGAAAAAAGTGGTAGTAGAGGGGTGTTGAAAGAAAAAAGTGGTAGTAGAGGGATGTTGAAAGAAAAAAGTGGTAGTTGAAGGGTGGTGAAAGAAAAAAGTGGTAGTAGAGGGATGTTGAAAGAAAAAAGTGGTAGCAGAGGGGTGGTGAAAGAAAAAAGTGGTAGTAGAGGGGTGGTGAAAGAAAAAAGTGATGGTAAAGGGGTGGTGAAAGAAAAAAGTGGTAGTAGAGGGGTGGTGAAAGAAAAAAAAGGGACAGCAAAGGGGGGGGTGGTATGGGGGGGGAACAAATAAGCGGATGGGGTGGTGTGGGGGTGGCAATAATGCCTTTCTTTGATAGCCCCAAGGTTGAAGGCGTCACGCACTTCAAAGACCTCAGTCGGATGGAAAGATCCTTTTTTATTAACTGCCCAAAGCGGATGCGTAGGCCAACCAGTTTCTTTTTTCTTTTTTCATAACAATCAAGTGTCTGTCAGTGTTTCTCAAACTGGGCGATAACGACTCTCCCCCTCCGTGGACGTTGGAAAGGAACGGGGAGAGGCAGCGAAAGAAAAAGAGTCAGTAGGGGGACAGTGGAAGAATGAGTCAGTGAGGGGGGGCAGTGGAAGAAAAAGAGTCAGTAGGGGGACAGTGGAAGGATAAGCATCGGTTGGGGGGGGGGACAGTGAAAGTAAAAGAGTCAGTAATGTGACAGTGAAAGAAAAAGAGTCAGTAATGGGACAGTGAAAGAAAAAGAGTCAGTAATGGGACAGTGAAAAAAGGGTCCGGGGGCGGGGGCAGTGGAAGAAAACGAGTCAGTAGGAGAGGCAGTGGAATAAAAAGAGTCAGTAGATGGGGCAGTAGAAGAAAAAGAGTCAGTAGGGGTGCAGTGGAAGAAAAAGAGTCATTAGGTGGGGCAATGGAAGAAAAAGAGTCAGTAGAGGGCAGTGGAAGTAAAAGAGTCAGTAGGGGGACAATGGAAGAAAAAGAGTCAGTAGAGTTCAATGGAAGAAAAAGAGTCAGTAGGGGGACAGTGCAAGAAAAAGAGTCAGTAGAGGGCAGTGGAAGAAAAAGAGTCAGTGGGGGGGGGGGGGGCAATGAAATGAAAAGGCTCAGTGGAGGCGGGGCAGTGATAGAAAAAGACTCAGTAGGGGGACAGTGGAAGAAAAAGAGTCAGTGGGGGGGGGCAGTGGAATGAAAAGGTTCAGTGGAGGGGGGGCAGTGATAGAAAAAGACTCAGTAGGGGGGCAGTGGAAGAAAAAGAGTCATTAGGGAGGCAGTGAAAGAAAAAGGGTCAGTGAGGGGGGGTGGAAGAAAAAGAGTCAGTAGAGGGCAGTGGAAGTAAAAGAATCAGTAGGGGACAGTGGAAGTAAAAGAGTCAGTGGGTAGGGGGCAGTGGAAGAAAAAGACTCAGTAGGGGGACAATGGAAGAAAAAGAGTCAGTAGAGGGCAGTGGAAGAAAAAGGGGCCAGGTGGTGTGCGTTGAGGTTAAATCAAGAAGCACACGGGGCCAGCACCACTTTTCTTCTTAGCACTTTTCTACCTGATAAACGTGTGTCCCAACTTTTCTACCTGATAAACTTGTGTTATGCTTCCGGTCAAGATGGAGATCGGCGTATTACGCGCTGTGAAATAGTGAAACAATTATTTCGGACTTAATTCGCACACGGACTATAATCTAGTGACATTATCTACACGCTTCTGACATGACATCGCTAAAGTATACTCTTGTGGTGAAAATCTAATCAGGTTTAGTGGATAATTCAAAGCTGTACCGCTATTAAACGGAGTGTAACCTAATGTCGTGACGTGCAAGATGGCGGTCGTTTTTAACACGCTCTCGCCGGCATGCAGAAAGCAGCGGAATTCCGCTTGATCTATTACATATCATGTACCGGGAGTTGGGCATAAGGCTAACAACCTTATCCTGAGACCTATCTAGAGGCAACTCCAGATGGGAAAAAGAGATATCGTTATGGAAACTCGCAGAGAACCCAACCGAGCATCAGGGATGCCAACTCCGAAGAGCTCATTCGTCGGCCCCAAACATGTGACAAAGATCGGATTCTGGAATGTGAGAACGATGGCAGCACCAACAAAAACTAACCAGGTCATCAAAGAAATGGAGAGATACCATCTAGACATACTGGGCATCAGCGAAATGCGATGGCCAGAAGCGGGTAAAAGATCGGCGGAACACGGCAAGTTAATTATACATTCAGGTAGAAATGACAATAAATTCCGAGACGGAGTGGGCATTATTATGTCAAATGTAGCTGCAAAGAGCCTTGTAGAATGGGAACCAGTGAACAGTCGTATAATAAGAGCACGATACAACCTACGACACGGAAGAATGACAATAATACAGTGTTATGCACCCACGAATGATGCAGATAATGATGTGAAAGACGACTTCTATCACCAACTACAACAAATCACCAACAAAGTCCCTAAACACGACATCCTAATTGCTATGGGGGACTTCAATGCTAAGGTAGGGAAGGATAATACCGACGTTGAAAAAGTGATGGGGAAAGAAGGAATTGCCATGGTTAATCAGAATGGAGAAAGATTAATTGAAATATGTCTAACAGAGGGCATGGTCATTGGAGGGACAATATTCCCACACAAAGAGATACATAAAACAACGTGGATATCTCCAGATGATAGAACTAGAAACCAGATAGACCATTTTTGTATTAGAAAGCAATACAGAACATCTCTCATGGATGTAAGGGCTTATAGGGGTGCAGATGTCAACAGTGATCACAATCTGTGCATAGGGAAAATAAAACTAAAATTGGAAAGTCAACACAAGAAATCAGTACACAGAAAGATAAACATCCACAGCCTACAAGAAGAAAATACTAACATTAATTTCAATCAGGAACTTGCCAATCATTCAAAAACACCCAGTGAAGTTGAGGAGATAGATATAGATGAGTTATGGAATTCTTACAGCACAGCCATAATCACAGCAGCAAAAGTAAGCGCTGGATTGGAAAAACCAAATAGAAAAGCATGGATATCAGATAAAACATGGAAGTATATAATGAAAGACGAGCAGTCAAATTAAACATGTTGAATGCAAAAGCAGATCATGAAAGAGATTCAGCAAAAGCAAAATACAAAGACATAGACAAGAAAGTAAAAAGTTCAGCTAGAAGGGATAAAAGAGAATACATAGACAATATGGCGAATGAGGCAGAAAAAGCAGCAAAAACAGGAGACAACAAAACTTTATATAACATACAAAAAAGGCTAACAGGTACTATTACATCTAAAGAAAGACCAATCCTTAGCAAAACTGGAACACTATTAACATCAAATAAAGACCAAAAGCAAGGATGGGCTGAACACTTCCAAGAAATACTCAATCGACCACACCCAAAAGAATTGTTAAACCTTGAAACTGACTTACCAGCCCCACAGCTAAATGTCAACCTAGATGAAATTAAATTGCATGAAATTGAAACAGCAGTGAATTTAATGGCTAACAACAAAGCTGCAGGTGAAGATGAAATAACTGCCGAGATGCTAAAAGCTATCAGTAGTGACAACATGAGACAACTACAGAGAATGTTTAACAAGATTTGGAAAGAAGAAAAGGTCCCTTCTAAGTGGAAGAAAGGAATCATTGTTAAAATACCAAAAAAGGGCAACCTTAGTGACTGTAACAACTGGAGAGGAGTAACCTTACTATCAGTTGTGTCAAAAGTATTTTGCAAGGTCATTTTGAATAGACTCAAAGATATAGTGGATGCTGCAATGAGAGAAGAACAAGCAGGATTTCGAAAAGGGAGAAGCTGTCTCGACCAGATCTTTACTCTCAGAATAATACTTGAAGAACACATTGAAAAGCAGAAACCATTAATACTGAATTTCATAGATTTTAAGAAGGCATTTGATAGCATACACAGAGATTCATTATGGAGAATTCTATGTCTATATGGAATACCATCTAAAATTGTCAACATCATTAAGGACTTATACAATGGATATGGTTGTGCAGTCAAGACAGAAGAAGGGATGAGTGAATGGTTTCAGATTGAAACAGGCGTGAAACAAGGATGTATACTGTCTCCTTTACTTTTTGGGATTACAATAGACTTCATAATGAAAAAATGCTGCTCAGGTAACACAGGTATTGACTGGGTACATGGGACCCAACTAGAAGATCTTGATTTTGCTGATGACATAACACTTATCAGTAACAATGTGAATTCCATGCAAGAAAAAACAGATAGCCTGTCTTCATTGGCTAGCAAAATAGGACGTGAAATTAACAAGGACAAAACAAAGATAATGAAAATTCCCATCAATCAAAATGGAAAAATACACATAGAAGGGACAGATATTGAAGAAGTCAATCAATTTGCATACCTTGGCAGCTACATGGACCAGGGTGGTGACACTAGACAGGAAGTTAGGATCAGAATTGCAAAAGCAGCATCAATCTTCAAGAATCTTGAGAACATATGGAATTCAAAAGTTATAAGCACAAAAACCAAGTTAAGACTATTCAATTCAAATGTAATATCCACCCTCATTTATGCATGCGAAAGCTGGAAAACAACTAAAGAAATAGAAAAGAAATTAGACTCTTTTGAAAACAAATGCCTAAGGAAAATACTCGGCATCAAGTGGAATGAATTCAAGAACAATGCAGAGATAAGACAGATGACTGAACAACAACCAGTCTCACGGGTGATCAGGAAAAGGAGATGGACATATGTTGGCCACTTGATGAGAAGAAATGATCAGAGAATCCCAAAACAAGCTATCAAGTGGAACACAACAGGCCGAAGAAAAAGGGGCAGACCGCGTGAAACTCTGAAGAGAACATTATTAAGAGAGGCCAAGTTAACAGGCATAAAATCCTTTGTTGAGGTTGAAAGACTCGCCGAAGACAGGAAATATTGGCGAACTACTTTGCGAGCCCTATGTGACGTCTAACGGCACGGGAAGGATATAAGATATAAGATATAAGAAACTTGTGTCCCAACTTTTCTACCTGATAAACTTGTGTCCCAACTTTTCTACCTGATAAACTTGTGTCCCAACTTTTCTACCTGATAAACTTGTGTCCCGACTTTTCTACCTGATAAACTTGTGTCCCGACTTTTCAACCTGATAAACTTGTGTCCCGACTTTTCTACCTGATAAACTTGTGTCCCGACTTTTCAATCTGATAAACTTGTGTCCCGACTTTTCTACCTGTTAAACTCGTGTCCCGACATGAAACTCATCCATCACTTTAAAGGTTAAGGAAATAATGCAGTAAGTCAGTTACAAATGTTAAATGAACTGATCTTCTGGATGAAGTTTGTAGTTGTGTAATGTATATTCTAGTGTAATAGGTCATTGTAGGGGTAGTACATACCCCGGGGTGGGGGGAAGAGGGGGCGTTTATGATGTGATAAAGGGGACGGCAGCCAGAAAAAGACTGGGAAACAATGCAGTTAAACTTTTGTATTCAGTTCTTCGGTTATTTGCTCCTGTATGCTGGGACAACACAGATGACTGTGTTGGGATAACAAAGTTGACTATGTTGGGACGACACGGATGACTATGTTGGGACAACATGGATGACTATGTTAGGACAACACAGCTGACTTTGTTAGGACAACACAGATGAGTATGTTGGGACAACATAGATGAGTATGTTAGGACAACACAGATGACTATGTTAGGACAACACAGATGAGTATGTTAGGACAACACAGATGACTGTTAGGACAACACAGATGAGTATGTTAGGACAACACAGATGACTGTTAGGACAACACAGATGAGTATGTTAGGACAACACAGATGATTATGTTAGGACAACACGGATGACTATGTTGCGACAACACGGATGACTATGTTGGGACAACACAGATGACTATGTTGGGACAACACGGATGACTATGTTGGGACAACACGGATGACTATGTTAAGACAACACGGATTACTATGTTGGGACAACACGGATGACTATGTTGGGACAACACAGGTGAGTATGTTAGGAAAATACAGGTGACTATGTTGGGACCACGGCGCTAACCGAGTCCTCTGCTCGTCGTCTTCGTGGCGCTGTTAATTGCAAGGTCTGTATGTTCTTTCAAAAGGTCTCAAATATTGACTGCACCTACAGGGAAAAAGAACACGTTTGATGGATCTAGTCTGGGTGTTAAGACAGTGTTCAGTATTCAGTTCTCGGTATCACTGCGAACGAGATACTCCTATAACTGCTCCACCACCTGTGCCAGTAAATATCGCACAGAATGTTCATCTATGGTCCCTATCATCAGTCCTTGATGATAAGCCACTCATTGAGGACGCCATTTTTGGTTTTACAAAAAGTCCAAACGCGGAACTAGTCAGCCTCGCTCTTGGCACGAACTCAGTAGCTAAGGCGCCGAGCCGAACCAGGACACACAACGTCCATCATAGTTCACCACTGACCCCTCAGTCATAACTAAGAACCGTCAATGCTGTTCATGCAGAAGTTCACAGCTCACAGCAGTGCCACAACAAGCAACTAAATCGCTTTGCACACAAAACCGACCTCCATCTTGAAATCAACGACGACACTGTTGTTCATCTGACGTGCCTGTGCGCCCCTGCTTGCAACACACTCAGTCAAAGAGCAGAAAAGCCGCCACAGGACATAATCACTTTCAACCGACAGCGCATAAATCCAGGTCCACATCTAATAGCATAACATTCGGAGTGCTGCTTGTGGCAGCGTCAATGTAACCTACCGCCATTGCTGAACGGAAGTCGAATCCTCAGACACGTCAAGATTACGATGATGGGTCTGATGATCAGACTTCCCATTCAACAATGGCGGTGGGTCGTATTTGACCGTTAAAAATACATCAGAAAAACTTTTTTCCCTATAACCCCCCTCCATTACTGCCCACTCTTTATTTCACCACCCCCTACTGTCTCTTTTTATTTCACCGCCCCTCTACTGTCCCTTTTTATTTCATCGCCCCTCTACTGTCCTTTTTTATTTCACCGCCCCTCTACTGTCTCTTTTTATTGCACCGCACCTCTACTGTCTCTTTTTCTTTCACCGCCCCTCTACTGTCCCTTTTTATTTCACCGCCCCTCTACTGTCTCTTTTTCTTTCACCGGCCACTCTACTGCCCATATTTCTTTCACTGCCCCTTTTTCTTTCACCGCTCCCTCTACTGCCCCTTTTTCTTTCACAGCTCCCTCTACTGCCCCTTTTTCTTTCACAGCTCCCTCTACTGCCCCTTTTTCTTTCACAGCTCCCTCTACTGCCCCTTTTTCTTTCACAGCTCCCTCTACTGCCCCTTTTTCTTTCACAGCTCCCTCTACTGCCCCTTTTTCTTTCACAGCTCCCTCTACTGCCCCTTTTTCTTTCACCGCTCCCTCTACTGCCCCTTTTTCTTTCACAGCTCCCTCTACTGCCCCTTTTTCTTTCACAGCTCCCTCTACTGCCCCCTTTTTCTTTCACCGCTCCCTCTACTGCCCCTTTTTCTTTCACCGCTCCCTCTACTGCCCCTTTTTCTTTCACAGCTCCCTCTACTGCCCCTTTTTCTTTCACAGCTCCCTCTACTGCCCCCTTTTTCTTTCACAGCTCCCTCTACTGCCCCTTTTTTTTCACAGCTCCCTCTACTGCCCCTTTTTCTTTCACAGCTCCCTCTACTGCTCCTTTTTCTCTTTCAACGCTTCCTCTACTGCCCCTTTTTCTTTCACCTCCCTCTACTGCCCCTTTTTCTTTCACCTCCCTCTACTGACCTTATATCTTTCATCTCCCTCTACTGCCCCTTTTTCTTTCACCGCCCCTCTACTGCCCCTTTTTCTTTCACCGCTCCCTCTACTGCCCCTTTTTCTTTCGCCTCCCTCTAATGCCCCTTTTATTTCACCGCCCCTCTACTGTCTCTTTTTATTTCACCGCCCCTCTACTGTCTCTTTTTATTTCACCGCCCCTCTACTGTCCCTTTTTATTTCACCGCCCCTCTACTGTCTCTTTTTATTGCACCGCCCCTCTACTGTCCCTTTTTATTTCACCGCCCACTCTACTGTCCCTTTTTATTTCACCGCCCCTCTACTGTCTCTTTTTATTTCACCGCCCCTCTACTGTCCCTTTTTTCTTTCACCGCCCCTCTACTGTCTTTTTATTTCACCGCCCCTCTACTGTCCTTTTTTATTTCACCGCCCCTCTACTGTCCTTTTTTATTTCACCGCCCCTCTACTGTCCCTTTTTTCTTTCACAGCTCCCTCTACTACCCCTTTTTCTTTCACAGCTCCCTCTACTGCTCCTTTTTCTCTTTCAACGCTTCCTCTACTGCCCCTTTTTTCTTTCACCTCCCTCTACTGCCCCTTTTTTCTTTCACCTCCCTCTACTGACCTTATATCTTTCATCTCCCTCTACTGCCCTTTTTTCTTTCACCGCCCTCTACTGCCCCCTTTTTCTTTCACCGCTCCCTCTACTGCCCCTTTTTTCTTTCGCCTCCCTCTAATGCCCCTTTTATTTCACCGCCCCTCTACTGTCTCTTTTTATTTCACCGCCCCTCTGCTGTCCCTTTTTATTTCACCACCACCTACTGCCCCTTTTATGAACAGCATTCCAAAGATGTCCTCTGAGAAGTTTCAGAACAACGGAAACTAGCTTATTTTGTAAGGAAAAGACGGTCAAAATTTTCTTGGACGTATCATGAGAAGACAAGGAGTTAGAAAACTTGGACGTGTCATGAGAAGACAAGAAGTTAGAAAACTTGGACGTGTCATGAGAAGACAAGAAGTTAGAAAACTTGGACGTGTCATGAGAAGACAAGAAGTTAGAAAACTTGGACGTGTCATGAGAAGACAAGAAGTTAGAAAACTTGGACGTGTCATGAGAAGACAAGAAGTTAGAAAATTTAGTAATGACTGGAAAAATCAAGGGAAAAAAGGACGAGAGGAAGTCAAGATTAAAACAAAACATCTTAAGAGGACTGACCAAGATGCATGGAAAATGAAAGAAAAAGTGAAAAAAAGAACTCATCGGGAAAAACCAAGATAGAGAATCATGGTCGCCAATAGCAAACTGCGTCATGGCATATGCAGGAAATTCTCTTCTGTAGAGAGCGGAACAGCAGCGCAACAACTCTCCACATCATCAGAGAAAGTATCTCCCCCCCCCTCCTTTCCTTTCCTCTCAACCTATTAAGCTCCTGACACTCTTGGAAACGGGTGTCATGCCTTCCTGGGTTTCTTTTTTAGTTGTCCCGGGATTGACTCAGGAGTCTCCCGAGTGACACTGCTCTTTAGGGTGCACCTAAGCCGCTCTGTCAACTGGAAACCGATATTAGATGTGAAACTTGAAATTATTTAAGTTCTCAGTACCTTTATTTCCCATTCTTCACAGCCAGCATCAGGACCTCTTCTGTCTCTTTTTCTTTCACCGCCCCTCTACTGCCCCTTTTTCTTTCACCGCCCCTCTACTGTCTCTTTTTCTTTCACCGGCCACTCTACTGCCCATATTTCTTTCACTGCCCCTTTTTCTTTCACCGCTCCCTCTACTGCCCCTTTTTCTTTCACAGCTCCCTCTACTGCCCCTTTTTTCTTTCACCGCTCCCTCTACTGCCCCTTTTTCTTTCACAGCTCCCTCTACTGCCCCTTTTTCTTTCACAGCTCCCTCTACTGCCCCTTTTTCTTTCACAGCTCCCTCTACTGCCCCTTTTTCTTTCACAGCTCCCTCTACTGCCCCTTTTTCTTTCACCGCTCCCTCTACTGCCCCTTTTTTTTCACAGCTCCCTCTACTGCCCCTTTTTCTTTCACAGCTCCCTCTACTGCCCCTTTTTCTTTCACCGCTCCCTCTACTGCCCCTTTTTCTTTCACCGCTCCCTCTACTGCCCCTTTTTCTTTCACAGCTCCCTCTACTGCCCCTTTTTCTTTCACAGCTCCCTCTACTGCCCCTTTTTCTTTCACAGCTCCCTCTACTGCCCCTTTTTTTTCACAGCTCCCTCTACTGCCCCTTTTTCTTTCACAGCTCCCTCTACTGCTCCTTTTTTTCTTTCAACGCTCCCTCTACTGCCCCTTTTTTCTTTCACCTCCCTCTACTGCCCCTTTTTTCTTTCACCTCCCTCTACTGCCCCTTTTTTCTTTCACCTCCCTCTACTGCCCCTTTTTTCTTTCACCGCCCTCTACTGCCCCCTTTTTCTTTCACCGCTCCCTCTACTGTCCCTTTTTTCTTTCGCCTCCCTCTACTGCCCCTTTTATTTCACCGCCCCTCTACTGTCCCTTTTTATTTTCACCGCCCCTCTGCTGTCCCTTTTTATTTCACCACCACCTACTGCCCCTTTTATGAACAGCATTCCAAAGAGGTCCTCTGAGAAGTTTCAGAACAACGGAAACTAGCTTATTTTGTAAGAAAAAGACGGTCACAAATTTCTTGGACGAGTCATGAGAAGACAAGAAGTTAGAAAACTTGAACGTGTCATGAGAAGACAAGAAGTTAGAAAGCTTGGACGTGTCATGAGAAGACAAGAAGTTAGAAAACTTGGACGTGTCATGAGAAGACAAGAAGTTAGAAAACTTGGACGTGTCATGAGAAGACAAGAAGTTAGAAAACTTGGACGTGTCATGAGAAGACAAGAAGTTAGAAAACTTGGACGTGTCATGAGAAGACAAGAAGTTAGAAAACTTGGACGTGTCATGAGAAGACAAGAAGTTAGAAAACTTGGACGTGTCATGAGAAGACAAGAAGTTAGAAAACTTGGACGTGTCATGAGAAGACAAGAAGTTAGAAAACTTGAACGTGTCATGAGAAGACAAGAAGTTAGAAAACTTGAACGTGTCATGAGAAGACAAGAAGTTAGAAAACTTGGACGTGTCATGAGAAGACAAGAAGTTAGAAAACTTGGACGTGTCATGAGAAGACAAGAAGTTAGAAAACTTGAACGTGTCATGAGAAGACAAGAAGTTAGAAAACTTGAACGTGTCATGAGAAGACAAGAAGTTAGAAAACTTGAACGTGTCATGAGAAGACAAGAAGTTAGAAAACTTGAACGTGTCATGAGAAGACAAGAAGTTAGAAAACTTGAACGTGTCATGAGAAGACAAGAAGTTAGAAAATTTAGTAATGACTGGAAAAATCAAGGGAAAAAAGGACGAGAGGAAGTCAAGATTAAAACAAAACATCTTAAGAGGACTGACCAAGATGCATGGAAAATGAAAGAAAAAGTGAAAAGAAAAGAACTCATCGGGAAAAACCAAGATAGAGAATCATGGTCGCCAATAGCAAACTGCGTCATGGCATATGCAGGAAATTCTCTTCTGTAGAGAGCGGAACAGCAGCGCAACAACTCTCCACATCATCAGAGAAAGTATCCCCCCCCCCTTTCCTTTCCTCTCAACCTATTAAGCTCCTGACACTCTTGGAAACGGGTGTCATGCCTTCCGGGGTTTCTTTTTTACTTGTCCCGGGATTGACTTAGGAGTCTCCCGAGTGACACTGCTCTTTAGGGTGCACCTAAGCCGCTCTGTCAACTGGAAACCGATATTAGATGTGAAACTTGAAATTATTTAAGTTCTCAGTACCTTTATTTCCCATTCTTCACAGCCAGCATCAGGACCTCTTCTGCTGTTTCTGAAAGGCTTTCCAATGCCCTTGCTCTTGCTTGTCCCTTTTATGCTCAGTTGCTTACATAGGTCGTAAGATGGTGTTGCTACGAATCTTCTCACATATCTTACGGCTAATACTTTTGTCTTGACTCCTGCCACCAGCCCTAGTTGCTTGATCAGGTCGTTGTATTTCTCACTCTTGAATATATGCTGTTCTTCTCTTCTCGTACAGAATAAACCCAACTTCAAAACAGAGGTCGAAATCACCAGGACATGACCTTTAAAGATGACAACAATTCGTTTTTTTTTCTCCCAATTAAATAAAACGAGAGACCGCAGCAACATGAACATGTACATGATGAAAGTGTACATGTTAGGACCCCCATGAATTAAATGTTGTTAATGCAACTCTTCTTTATATGGAGGTAAATAGAGACCGGTTGGAGTATGGCCTCAGTTGCATTGCTCTGGCAATGGCCTACAGTTCTGTTAAGACGACCTTAAGTGTACACAAAATTACTTATATCTTTCGTTTCTGTACATAATTTTGAGTCGCGAGAGGCTGGGCAAGATAAAAGACTTCCAGATCTCCTCCTGAACATGGGCTTACTGCCCAGGACAAGCCGGTATCAAACGCAATGAAATGGCAGATCAGGCAAAGTAACAACTCTTGGGCAGCCTACAAATGGACAAAGCAGACCTCATAGCAGCCACCCTAACAAAACTACAGGGAGATGAGCACAAAAGCTTTCACTGCAGCACTCATCACCAAAGACTTTGCCAAAGAGGAGTAACGCAAGGCAGCGGCGACAGACAATCAGAAATTTTGCGGAAAAGACTGAGCTGTGAGCAACCAACTCCGCCATTGGCGCTATCACCCAACACGCACTACGAACAAGACCGAGGTTAAAGGCCGAGCACATAAGAAAGGGTCCCGGGTGGCAAGGAGGCACATCTCTAGGTAAGCAGCAGAGCATGGACGTTCAAGTTTGAATTCAAGTGTAGAACTGTCAGCCCTACAAATACCTTTACCACCCCCACCACACCCCCCCCCCCCACACCCGGGCAAAGCTGGAGAAAAAAGTTTTCTGTGACTATTATTTTAAAAAAAACTGAACTCAATTCAGATATCATTTCACTGTTTAACATTTGCAAATACAATTACGAAGAATGTGATAAGTAATATAAGCAGAAACTCAGCTTAAAATCTTCTTCAATCTCCCTGGAACTGCGATCTGATGCTCTTTGCAGCAAATGCTGTGGAGACATTGAGGCACAACATCGTATCGGCTTGGCACTGGGCCATGGCAGCTATTTTTTTTTCACTCATTAGTGCAGGTAAAACGCGGAGGGGCCGTGTTGACTTCTTTATCAGACTCCACCACCGTGGGGACTATGACGATCTCCCCCCCCCCTTTAGCCAGGCTAGGTTTGTTACTGGGGACACCAACGGAGAGGTGGGAGAGGGTCTTGATCAGCTATGGTTCTCCAACCCTGGAGCTAGCATGTCAGGTATGGGCCACTGATTATCAACACACTCAAGACCTGAGATTTTGAAACTAATGAGACATTTCTTGACCAAGTTATGCCAAAATCTTGAATCGATCTCAGCATAATTTCAGTAGACAAGAGATCAGATGAATAACCAAGGGTATGTTGTTCTTCTAATATGGATTTGTCTTTTAAAGAAGGCTTTGTTGAGTTTTTGTTTCTCTAAGCTTTTTGTTCTAGAAACTGAAACTGGAGTTTAACTGGGCGTGTCTTTCTTTCCTAAGGAGATGTTCTATGTAGCAGGAGTCTGGGTAAGAGACGAGTAGAAGTAGCAGCAGCAGCAGTAGTAGTAGTAGTAGTAGTAGTAGTAGTAGTAGTAGTAGTAGTAGTAGTAGTAGAAGGAGTAGTAGTAGTAGTAGTAGAAGTAGAAGTAGTAGTAGTAGTAGTAGTAGAAGTAGAAGTCGTAGTAGTAGTAGTAGTAGTAGTAGAAGTAGTAGTAGAAGTAGCAGAAGCTGTAGTAGTAATAGTAGTAGTAGTCATAGTAAAAGAGATAGTAGTAGTAGTAGCAGTAATTGTCATAGTAGTAACAACGGTAGTAGTAGGAGAAGCTGTAATAGTAGTAGTAGTAGTAGTAGTAGTAGTAGTAGTAGTAGTAGTAGTAGTAGTAGTAGAGATAATAATAGTAGTAGCAGTAGTAATAGTAGTAGTAGTCGTAGTAGTAGTAGTAGTTGTAGTAACAGTAGTAGTATAGTAGTTCTAGTAGTAGTATAGTAGTGGTAGCAATAGTAGTAGTAGTAGAAGCTGTAGTAGTAGTAATAGTAGTAGTAGTAGTAATAGAGATAGTAGTAGTAGTAGTTGTTGTTGTTGTCGTAGTAGTAGCAGCAGTAGTAGTAGGAGAAGCTGTACAAGTAGTAGTAGTAGTAGTAGTAGTAATAGTATAGTTCTAATAGTAGTAGTAGTCGTAGTACAGGCTAAAGATATCTTAGTAACAACAGCTAAAGACATGGTTCCAGTAAAGAAAACACAAAAGAATAGATGGATCACAGCAGGCACACTAGAACTGATAAAACAATGCAGAGAAATGAAGACGCAATGGAGAGTGACAAACAACAACAAAGATAAATATAAAACTTTAACAAAAGAAGTACGAAGAAACATAAGAAAAGACAAAAAACAATACATACAAGATTGTTGTGAAAGAATAGAAGAACATCAGAAGTGTGGAAGAGATAGTGAAATGTTTAAAGAAATGAAGACATTGACGAGAAATGTCACACCTAAGCTAAATGTAATTTGTGATGAGATGGGGAATACCCTGACTGAGACAGAGGAAATTCTAGAAAGATGGAAGGAATATTGCAAAAGAATGTATGAAACAACCGACTGTGGAAGCAGAAATCAACAGTGTGAATTATTATTGGAGGAGAAAGAACCCGAGCCGACAATGGAAGAAGTTTTATGGGCAATAAAGAATCTGAAAAATGGTAAGTCACCAGGATGTGATGAGATAACCGCTGAATTTATTAAAGCAGGAGGAAAGGAGTGTGCAACAATCTATCATGCACTATGTAAAAAGATATGGCATTCAGGTATTTGGCCAAAAGAATGGAAAAGAACTGTATTCATACCACTGCCAAAAAAGGGTAACCTGAAATTATGCACCAACTACAGAACTGTTGCCCTGATTAGTCATGCCAGTAAAATTCTGTTAAAAATCATAATGGGTAGACTTCGAAAGAAAATAGAAGAAGAAGTCAATATGGTCCAAGCTGGCTTCAGGCAAGGAAGAGGATCAAGAGATCATATATTCAATCTAAGATTAATAATAGAGAAATGCAGGGAGTTTAATGTGAATCTATATTTATCCTTTATAGACTACTCAAAGGCATTTGATTGTGTACAACACCAGAAACTTTGGGAAATAATGGAAAAAATGGGATTTCCAACACATTTGATACAATTAACATCACTGCTGTATCTAGACCAACAAGCAGCAGTCAGAATAAATGGTGAAACAACAAGCTGGTTTGACATAAAACAAGGGGTCCGTCAGGGGTGCATATTGTCACCCTACTTATTTAACTTGTATACTGAAAATATAATGAGGAATGTTAGAGAAGATGTAGACAAAGAATATTACGATGCCATAACAGTTAGAGGTTATGAAATACCAGAGATTAGATATGCTGATGACACAGTATTGCTGTCCACAACACAAGAAGGAATGGAAAAACTAATTATGTCAGTCCGCAAGAACAGCGAAGAGCAGAACCTCTATCTTAATGCAAAGAAAACTAAAGTGATGACAACTGACAAAACAAACAAGGCAACTGAAATATGTATCAATGAGGAAAAACTGGAAGAAGTGGAGAGTTTTGAATATCTTGGATCACTACTAACTAATAATGGAGATACAATGAGGGAAATTAAAAGGAGGACATCTATTGCTCTTCAGAAAGTAAAACAAATAAAGAATATGTGGAGAGGACCAGACAGAACCACAAAAATAAGATTTTTAAGGGCATGCATCTTTCCCATAGCAACATATGCCTGTGAGACCTGGACACTTAACAAAACAGCTGAGAAACACATAAATGCCTTTGAATGTAAATGCTACAGAAGAGTTCTCCAAATATCGTGGACACAAAAAAGAACAAATATATCTATACTACAAGAGCTTAATATTGAAGAAGGCTGGCTAGTAAAGAGGATTAAAGAGAGAAAACTTAAATATTTTGGACACATTAAACGTCATGATAATTTAGAGAAGACCGTATTGGAAGGATACATAATGGGAAAAAGAAAAAGAGGAAGACCGAAACGAAGATGGCTGCAAGACATCGTTGACGATCTGGAAATGGATGCAGCAGCAGCAGGCCATCTTGCTCACAACCGAGAGGCCTACAGGAGTGCTGTTTGGGAGGCAAAGTTCCGCAAGGGACATGCAAAGGAATGAATGAGTCGTAGTACTAGCAGTATTAGTAGTAGTAGTAGAAGCTGTAGTAGTAGTAGAAGCTGTAGTAGTAGAAATAGTAATAGAGATAGCAGTAGTAGTAGTAGTAGTTGTCGTAGTAGTAGCAGCAGTAGTAATAGTAGAAGCTGTAGTAGTAGTAGTAGTAGTAGTAGTAGTAGAGATAGTAATAGTAGTGGCAGTAGTAGTAGTAGTAGTAGTAGTAGTAGTCGTCGTAGCAGTAGTAGTAGTAGTAGAAGTAGTAATAGAGATAGTAGTTGTAGTAGTAGTCGTAGTAGTAGTAGTGGTATTAGAGATAGTAGTAGTAGTAGTCGTAGTAGTAGTAGTAGTAGTATTAGTAGTAGTAGTAGAAGCTGTAGTAGTAGTAATAGTAGTAGCAGTAGTAAAAATAGTAGTAGAGATAATAATAGTAGTAGTAGTAGTAGTAGTAGTAGTAGTAGTAGTAGTAGTAGTAGTAGTAGGATGTATGAGGAAGGGGAGCAAACAGAAGTACTGACAATAAAAAAAAGCCCAATTGAAGAAGAGAAGAGTACCACATATGAAAAGAATCTATGGAGAGTTATAAGATGATGATGATGATGATGATGAACTACCCATTTCTCACAATTTCTCACCACCTCCTCCCAAAAATACCCCCCCCCCCCACCCCAAATCTGAGGCCCTAAAAAAAACGAACATGTTAAGACCAACATCAAGAAAAACCGGTATCATGAGGGGAGTCAGAACTTAGCTAGAGATTAACCACTTTCAGTCTCCCTTTAGGAAATGGCACAAAAGGGCCAAAATGCTATTAAGAAATCTAGGCAGCTACCGCGGGCGCAGATCTTAGAGGAGCGCATAACTGACCTTTGAGGGGAGCATATTTTTAAAGCAGGTTAATAAATCCTTGTAACTAACCTTGTCTAGGCCACAAAATAGCTTTTACAGTGATTTGTAAAAATACACCTGGTACTGGTTCGGTTCTGGGCACATGATGATGATAATGATAATACTAACAAAAGACAAGCGCTGAGAAAAACAACGATAACGATGATAGGATATACCTGATCGTCCTTATCCCAGAAACGAATGCAATATCCAATAAAACACTTATAAACCGCCAGCCGCCTCTAACGTTCATCATATCCCACATTCTGCTTCCAGTGCGACACCAGCTGATGGCGTAGACAACTGTTATGTGAGACAGTAGACCTCCTCGTTTACGATATTGTCTTGCCACAAGGTATGAAAAACAGTCCAGAAAACATCGATATTCGTTTTCTGCCTGTTTCTCATCGGCTCGCACGTGTTCGCCTCACAGCACGAACTCTCTCAGCGAGACTCGGCGAGGCCAATTTGTCGAGTGTTCTAAACTTGGTACCACTGTAATCTATAACATGTCCTACATTTATCCAAAATGTAATCTATAACATGTTCTAAATTTAGTAATATAATTTAGTAATCTATAAGACATTCTACACTTAATACTACTTCTGTAACAAGGCCGGAGCAGGCCTCTAACTGATCGTCAGAGTTCGGTAGTCAAAGTGTTAAACAAAGACCCTATGGTTGTCACACTAAACATATCTACCGAAGCTCCCTAGTGTTATCTCGCGTTAACTAGCGAGATCAGAGGTGAATCAAAAGACTTGCCGCTGATTGGTCAGTCAGTCTCTTTGTCCAACCACGTCCGGGAAACGATTAGTGAATTGTCAATTAGTTTAGGGACACTTTTATGATGTTAGGGCCAGGAAGAAGGAGGCGTTGAGCTAGTAACAGACAGGTGGTTGAATGTAATAACGAAAAGACGAGAATTTGAATGTAACAAACTGAACTGTGTGCAGCCAACTCCGCCATTGGCGCTATCACCCAACACGTACTCCGAACAACACCGAGGTTAAAGGCCGAGCACATAAGAGAGGGTCCTGAGTGGCAAGGAGGTCCATCTCTAGGTAAGCAGCAGAGCATGGAAGTTCAAGTTCAAATTCAAGTGTAGAATTCTGTAACGAATTCTATGAACGTAGTTGTGCCCAAACATCTTCCCAGCGTTAGCTGTTAAGATGTCCGTGTTGAAAGTTCCATTGAAATATAACAATAACATCACGGAGAGGCATTTGGTTGTCCGGGTAGTCAAAGAGAACGGATCTAGACCCCCCTGGCCGCTCTCTTTGTCTTTATCATAGGAACAGGTTATATCAACCTCGCTAAGACAAACAGTGGATCTGGACTCTGGATAAGAATGATGATGATGATGATGATGAACTACCCATTTCTCACAATTTCTCACCATAATTTTACGATAATTTTACGAAGCAGTGCAAGATTATTTTTGATGATGATGATGATGATGATGATGATGATTCGAAAAAGCGAGAGAAATATAAACACAAGCCACAGGCAGGTATATTCTAGAAAAAATAATAAAAAAATAAAAAGCGCCCGTTTGGAATAACTATCAGACTGAGGGGAATGCGTAAATTCCTTTTCCAGAAGGGATTGCGTCCTAGTGTAATAGTGTTTATAAACATTCCTAGTAAATTCCTGTTACATGCAGTAGCTTTGTGAAAGGTGACGCAATGAAAAGGGGGGGGGGGGGTAAAGTAGTGAAGATATGGAGTTTTGTAACTGTAATTAGTGGAGAGTTCTTTTGAAAATGGATAGTTAGTCGTTAGTTAATCTGTCAGTCTGTCTGTTTTTTTAACTGGTTGGTTGGTTGGTTGGTTGGTTGGTTGGTTGGTTGATCGGTTGGTTTGTTGATTGGTTCGCTGGCTGGTGGGTTGGTTGTTTTCTCGGCTAGTTAGTTAGCTAGTTGGCTGGTTGGTTGTTTGGTTGGGCGGCTGTCAGTAATTAACTGGTAGATGTGTTTGTTTACTTATTGGTTGGTTCTTCAGCTGGGTGCTTTTTTTTCTTTTGCTAGATATTTGGTTGGTGTTTTTTGTTGTTGTTGATTGATTTATTAGTTGACTGGTGGATGCGTAGTTTGTTTGTTTGTTTGTTTGCTTGTTTGTTTGTTTGTTTGTTTGTTTGACAAGAACCATTAGTAGACTGACTCCTCAGTTGATGTTGGTATATGCTGCGGAGCATGTATAGGAATGTTCTGAATGCTATAATATCAGATTCTGAAATCTGATTACAAGATCTTCAGTAGGGCTTCAGACTACAAGATCCTCAAAAGGACATCAGACTGCAAGATCTTCAATGTTACATCAGACTATAAATTCTTCATTAGGATATCACACTAAAAGATCTTCAATAAGACATCAGACCACAAGATCTTCAACAGAACACCAGAAAACAAGATCTTCATTTAGGACACCAGACTACAAGAGCTTCAATAGAACATCAGACTACAAGATCCCCATTATGACATCAGACTACAAGATCCCCATTATGACATCAGACTACAAGATCCCCATTATGACATCAAACTACAAGATCTCCAACAGAACACCAGACTACAAGATCTTCAACGAAACATGAGACTACAAGATCTCCAACAGAACATCAGATCACAAGATCTTCAAGAGAACATCAGACTACAAGATCTTGAACAAAACATCCGACCACAAGATCTTCAACAGAACGTCCGACCACAAGATCATCAACAGAACATCAGACTGCAAGATCTTCAACAGAATATCAGATCACACGATCTTCAACAGAACATCAGATCACAAGATCTTCAATAGAATATCAAACCACAAGATCTTCAACAGAGCATCAGACCACAAAATCTTGAACAGAACATCCGACTAAAAGATCCCCAACAGAAAATCAGATCACAAGATTTCCAACAGAACATCAGACTACAATATCTCCAACAGAACATCAAACTACAATATCTCCAACAGAACATCAGACTACAAGATCTCCAACAGAACATCATACTACAAGATCTTGAACAAAACATCAGACCACAAGATCTTCAACAGAACATCAGACTACAAGTTCTTGAACAGAAGATCAAACCACAAGATCATCAACGGAACATTAAACTAAAAGATCTCAAACAGAACATCAGACCACAAGATCTTCAACAGAACATCCGACCACAAGATCTTCAACAGATCATCCGACCACAAGATCTTCAACAGATCATCAGATCACAAGATCTTCAGTAGAATATCAAACCACAAGATCTCCAACAAAACATCAAACTACAAGATCTCCAACAGAACATGAGACCACAAGATCTCCAACAGAACATGAGACTACAAGATCTTGAACGCGAGATCGGACGCTAAGATCTTAAACTTCGTAGTTTCGGTAAGATACACAAACAACAAAAAATGTGTGTGCAACAGGTGTGAGACATAACTGTTCTTACATGGCATGATATATTCGTGCCAGCTGTTGTACATAGACTAAGAATTATCCTATTTGTGTTCTTGTTGCGTTGGTGGACGATCGGGAAGGGTAAACAGTGTTGAAGAAAGAGAATAAACGAACGAGAAATAAGAAGCAAAGTAGAACCACCAAAAAAAATAGCTCAGAATATATGAGAAGAGAAGAGACACGACTGTTTTACGTTGTGCTTCGTGGTGAAACGGTTGGTGCGCTGGGGCAGTTGACTAATCTGCCTGAGTTCGGATTTCTGTTAGCCTCGGGCAATTCTGCGTAGCATTTTAGTCGACAGCCTTAATCTCGCCCGTTGACCTACCTGGCGACTGCGCATGTCTCGAGACTCCTGACTATTAACCCCGGCCATAATCCTAACTTGAAATGTTTTGCGTAGAAATCGTGATCGCGATAACCAGCATATATCAGTAACTTTATCATCATTATCATGTGCCGTGCCGACTTCTGTTGGCTATGATGCTTCTCCAGAGTACACGATCCTTCATGCAGGCCATTAGCTCAGTTGGTATCTCCTCTCACACCATCTCGTCAGACTTTCCAGTATCATTTCTCTTGGTCTTCCCCTGCCTCTTCTTCCCTCTATTTTTCCTGTTTTTAGAATATTTTCAATGCCCCCTCTTCTCATTGCATGTCCCATGAAAGCACTGTCTCTCTCTTATTTTTTTTTTTTACAAGATTGTTTTTTATCTCTCCAGCTCTTCTCATACATTCTTCATTAGTTATTTTTGCTGTCCAGGGAATTCGCAACATTCTTCTAATAAACCACATTTCTGTTGCTTCCAATGATTTTTTGTGCAGACAGAACTTTTAAAGAATTATTGCCTATAATTCACTTCCATATAATAGGATAGTTTCAATATAGTATTTTAGGACTCATTTTCTAGCATTCACTGATAAGGATGTGTTGCGCAGTATGATCAGTGAATTACCTATTTAAAAAGAAAAAAAACTGACACTTTAGAAGGTGCTGTAACCGGTTTATATATAAAAAAGAACCCAGTAAAAAAGCAACCGGTGAAATCGGGTGGAGGATAATCAGGCCAGTAGATGATGAAGATGATGATGACGACGACGACGACGACGATGATGATGATGATGATGACGACGACGACGACGACGATGATGATGATGATGATGATGATGAATTTGATTGGATGTGCGTATAAATCAGCCAATTTTTACTCTAGTTCAGCACGTGAGCAATTTGTAAAGATTAAATCTCTCTACCGAATGGTTGAGGGTTCGAATCCCCAGCTGAGCGGGACTTTTTTTCCGACCAATACGGCCCAGAGATCGACCTAGCCTCGTAAAATGGGTACCAGAGAAAATCTGGGAAGGAAAGGCAGCGAGGAAAGGAACTGGCCACCCTACTTCATACGCTGATAGCCCAGCATAATGAGGTCTCTAACACTTCACCCCCCTACGCCACATGCTATGGGAGTATCTTTACATTTACAAATAAATATTTACTTTTCACTGAAGTTTGTAAAGCGTGTTTAATTTTACATATAAAATTCCGAATATTAATGTAAAGTACTTCTGTGAAAGTACCGAGAAAACCGATGTATCTGGAAAGTGCTTCATGCAAAGTGAAAGACAGGTACACCTGTACCGGTTTCAACAACAACAATAAAATCCCAGCGCGATCACTGCGCAGAAATCAGGTCAAGACTTGCGCAGTAGACTCTGATGTGAGTAGCTCGAAACCCTGACCCAGGCTATCTTACACTAAACTCCTATGCGAATAGCCACTCGTATCTATCTATCTATCTATCTATCTATCTATCTATCTATCTATCTATCTATCTATCACGTCTAATAAGCATGTTAACTTCTCAATACGAATTCCAACCGAATCTTCTCGCTTACTGCAGTTAACAATAACCATCGCTGTTTCCAATGATGCAGGTCTCCTTCATTTATGATGCCATTATGTGCAAGCGTTGCGATGTGAAGTATGTAGGAGAGACCGGTTTACGTTTAGGAGATCGTTTTTCGCCAACATCTTAACGACATTTCCAAGATGGCACGGACACCAGTGGCAAAACATTTCTGTCAAAGAAAGCACCAAGGGAAATAGGGACATTTCTATTACTACAATACGCTCCTGTTCTTCCGGTGCGGGTTCTTCGAAAGGGTCTAGAACAGCGCCTTAATTTTTCAGGCTGGCTGTCTCCACCCAGCTGTCTCCATCCAACTGTCTCCACCCAGCTGTCTCCATCCGTCTCCACCCAGCTGTCTCCACCAAGCTGTCTCCATCCAACTGTTTCCACCCAAATGTCTCCGCTCAACTGTCTCCACTTAACTGTCTCCACCCAGCTGTCTCCACCAAGCTGTCTCCATCCAACTGTCTCCACCCAGCTGTCTCCATCCGTCTCCACCCAGCTATCTCCACCAAGCTGTCTCCATCCAACTATTTCCACCCAACTGTCTCCACCCAACTGTCTCCACCCAGCTGTCTCCATCCAACTGCCTCCACCAGCTGTCTCCATCCAACTGCCTCCATCCAGCTGTCTCCATCCAACTGCCTCCACCCAATTGTCTCCATCAAACTGTCTCCACCCAACTGTCTCCATCCAGCTGTTTCCATCCCACTGTTTCCAGCTAACTGTTTCCACCCAATTGTCTCCGCCCAACTGTCTCCACCCAGCTGCCTCTACCCAACTGTCTCCACCCAGCTGCCTCCACCCAACTGTTTCCACCCAGCTGCCTCCACCCAACTGTCTCCACCCAGCTGCCTCCACCCAGCTGTCTCCACCCAACTATCTCCACCCAGCTGCCTCTACCCAACTGTCTCCACCCAGCTGCCTCCACCCAACGGCCTCCACCCAGCTGCCTCCACCCAGCTGTCTCCATCCAACTGCCTCCACCCAGCTGTCTCCATCCAACTGTCTCCACCCAACTGTCTCCATCAAATTGTCTCCACCCAGCTGTCTCCGCCAAGCTGTCTCCACCCAACTCTCTCCATCCAACTGCCTCCATCCAGCTGTCTCCATCCAACTGCCTCCACCCAATTGTCTCCATCAAACTGTCTCCACCCAGCTGTCTCCATCCAGCTGTCTCCATCCCACTGTTTCCACCTAACTGTTTCCACCCAACTGTCTCCACCCAACTGTCTCCACCCAGCTGCCTCCACCCAACTGTCTCCACTCAACTGTCTCCACCCAGCTGCCTCCACCCAGCGGTCTCCACCAGCTGCCTCCACCCATCTGTCTCCATCCAACGGCCTCCACCCAGCTGTCTCCATCCAACTGCCTCCACTCAGCTGTCTCCATCAAATTGTCTCCACCCAGCTGTCTCCGCCAAGCTGTCTCCACCCAACTCTCTCCATCCAACTGCCTCCATCCAGCTGTCTCCATCCAACTGCCTCCACCCAATTGTCTCCATCAAACTGTCTCCACCCAACTGTCTCCATCCAGCTGTCTCCATCCCACTGTTTCCACCTAACTGTTTCCACCCAACTGTCTCCACCCAACTGTCTCCACCCAGCTGCCTCCACCCAACTGTCTCCACCCAACTGTCTCCACTCAGCTGCCTCTACCCAACTGTCTCCACCCAGCTGCCTCCACCCAGCGGTCTCCACCCAGCTGCCTCCACCCAGCTGTCTCCATCCAACTGCCTCCACCCAGTTGTCTCCATCAAATTGTCTCCACCCAGCTGTCTCCACCAAGCTGTCTCCACCCAACTGTTTCCATCCAACTGTTTCCACCTAACTGTCTCCACCCAACTGTCTCCACCCAACTGTCTCCACCCAGCTGCCTCCACCCAACTGTCTCCACCCAGCTGCCTCCACCCAGCTGTCTACACTCAACTGTCTCCACCCATCTGTCTCCATCCAACGGCCTCCACCCAGCTGTCTCCATCCAACTGCCTCCACTCAGCTGTCTCCATCAAATTGTCTCCACCCAGCTGTCTCCGCCAAGCTGTCTCCACCCAACTCTCTCCATCCAACTGCCTCCATCCAGCTGTCTCCATCCAACTGCCTCCACCCAATTGTCTCCATCAAACTGTCTCCACCCAGCTGCCTCCATCCAACTGTCTCCACCCAGCTGCCTCCACCCAGCTGTCTACACTCAACTGTCTCCACCCAATTCTCTGCACCCAACTATCTACACCCATCTGCCTCCACCCAATTCTCTCCACCCAACTATCTACACCCAATTGTCTCCACCCAACTGTCTCCACCTAGGGATGGAATTAACAATACATTCAGCTTCCTTTAAACTTCTTTTAGATGCCCTCCACCAACTTTCTGATAATCCTGCTCAATTTTCCTGTCTTAGTTCCATTCATTTCGCTGCAGTTTTTCATTCTGCTTTACCTTCCAGCCCTTGATTATTCTGTAAAGGCTAATATGCTTCATTGTCTCTTTCTTACCCCCCGCCCCACCCGTTTCCCAATTTGTTCACTCGCTTTTACTGCCCACGCCATCTGTGCAGCCTTTGTTTTACGATATAGGTATTCGATTGGTCCAAGCTGTTACACTTTGCATCTTTCAGCCAATCGCTAGCTCCCACTTTACCTAGGCGCATTCAGTACCTTCTTTCGACCTAGGAGGATACGATAAAGCTAAGTTTTTCCATTTATTTTCCGTAATTGTCAGGCGTTGTTCTTGTATGCAATCCTTGGGAAAAAAAGGCTGAAGCCGAAATATTGGATGTTGTATGTTTTTCATTTATGCTTTCGCATCTTATTTTCTGCTATTTGTGTTTCTTCTCATTTTCCTCACTCCTTCTGTCGTTTTATAAACCTGAACCATACACCTCTATCTACCTTCACTTATGAAGGACGTATGTTCTGATAAGACCATCACAGATTTTAAAATCGTAAGCTGAAAACCCTGGACAATGATAGAAACATGCGCCGACATATAAAAGCTGAGGGCTTCGTGATCTCGAGATCGGACGTTTGACTCAGGTATTGGAGGAGGTCGCGGGTTCGAATCCCACCAGAGGCGATGGGGATGTTTTTTTTTAACCTCGCGAATCCTCCAACAATATATTCTCCTGGTCGCGGGTTCGAATCCCACCAGAAGCGATGTTTTTTTTTCCCTTGTGAATTCCCCCCCCCCCAACCCCCTGAAATAAATTCTCATGTTTTATGGTTAGCTGGACAGAACATCCGTGTCCGTTATTGTGCATGTTAAAAATCCACTAGCAGTTGAAAGTCGCAGACATATCTGCCTCGGCCAGAATTCTAGGAAAAAAAAATCTTCCACGGAGATTGGCACAGGGCCTGGAGTATCTATGCTGTCTGTGGCACCTGTTCTGAGGGATTAGAACGAGGCGACAAATCGGGAATGAGAATGTCCTGAGAATGTCCTGAGAATGTCCTGACGGGTATGAAGACATTTCCGTGCAAAAAAATATTAGAGTTACCTTCTCCTAGAATGTCTATATCCGTTTAGAATGTCTTCTTCTTCTTCTTCTTCTTCTACTTCTTCTTCTTCTACTTCTTCTTCTTCTGGTGCTGCTGCTATGACTTCTTCTTCTTCTTCTTTTTACACTTCTTCTTGTTGTTCTGGTGCTGCTGCTATGACTTTTTCTTCTTCTTCTTCTTGTTCTGGTGCTGCTGCTATGACTTTTTCTTATTCTTCTTCTTCTGGTACTGCTGCTATAACTTCTTCTTATTCTGCTCATGCTGCTGCTATGACTTTTTCTTATTCTTCTTCTGGTGCTGCTGCTATGACTTTTTCTTATTCTTCTTCTGGTGCTGCTGCTATGACTTCTTCTTATTCTTTTTCTTCTGGTGCTGCTGCTATGACTTTTTCTTCTTCTTCTTCTGGTGCTGCTGCTATGACTTTTTCTTATTCTTCTTCTTCTGGTGCTGCTGCTATGACTTTTTCTTATTCTTCTTCTTCTGGTGCTGCTGCTATGACTTTTTCTTATTCTTCTTCTCGTGCTGCTGCTATGACTTTTTCTTATTCTTCTTCTGGTGCTGCTGCTATGACTTCTTCTTATTCTTCTCATGCTGCTGCTATGACTTTTTCTTCTTCTTCTCCTTCTTCTTCTTCTTCTGCTCATGCTGTTGCTGTGACTTCTTCTTCTTCTTCTGCTCATGGTGTTGCTATGACTTCTTTTTCTTCTATGTTCAGTTTCGCATGCTCAACTTTCTAAACAGGGAGTCGGGCTGTCTCCATGAATCCTGCTATCAGCAGGAGGTCTTCGCAGGAACCCCAGAGTTTCTCCTCATTGCTCCTCCCACAGGGCCATACCTGGAATGTGAAGTCTGGTTATATGATGCAGGTGTGTAGTATATGTTCAGGAATCTGGGGGCTGTTATATCACGTACATTTGGCTGTTGGCCGCGGTCTTTATCTTGTGGAGACAAGCGTGAAGTCTGCAGTGCCTGGTTCGTAACTTCAACATCGTGGTTTACTGTTTATAATTTGAGACCGAGTTGCTTTATAAACACGTTCTCGTAGGCACTAGAAAGTTAATATAAAATAATTCAACAAGTCGTAAGATCGGATTATCTAAGTCGAATGTGCGTTAGTCGAGCTGTCATTTGCCTAGGGCCTTTTGTATTGTAAGTTGTTCACAAATGTATGTGAAAAGATGCATTGTTATAAATGTGGTCTCAGATTTTCTGTTGGCTCCGAAATATAAGCGCTTCTCTGTTGTAACTCATTGTGTTTTCTTTAGTTACTAAGCTGTTTTGTGACATCTATCTATCTATCTATCTATCTATCTATCTATCTATCTATCTATCTATCTATCTATCTATCTATCTATCTATCTATCTATCTATCTATCTATCTATCTATCTATCTATCTATCTATCTATCTATCTATCTATCTAACCTACCTACTTATTAACATACTTACCTATCTATCTATCTATCTATCTATCTGTCTATCTATCTATCTATCTATCTATCTATCTATCTATCTATCTATCTATCTATCTGTCTGTCTGTCTGTCCCTCCCTTCAATGTCCACAACACACAGTGCTGCTTGTAGCAAGAGGTTACCACTTTTGCCGATCCTCTGCCATCTTCTTGTCTGTCCCCAGTGCCTGTCCTTTGTTTTATCAACGTTCTCTCTGCTGTACATCTCCACGTCTCTCTGAGTCGTCCCACCCTTTCTTTAACCCTGTGGAGTCCACATCAAAGCTGCTCTGTCATTCCCATAACGTGGCCAATCCACTGCCACCTTTTCCTTTCAATCACTGCTGACAGCCGTATCATGTTCGTCTTTCTTAACAAGCAGCAACATTGCTTACGATATTTGGCCAGAGTTCGCCTTTGGTCTTAACTATGTAAGTTCTTACATCTCGTTATTTCCATTAGTCAGCTCCAAAATTTACGATAGTGTCTTTTAAAATACCAACAGCTTTATGAGTAATAAAGGTGTCTCTTGGAACACCAAACTGCCTTGTAAATGGTTATGCTGTCTTTTGGAACATCGAACAGTCGTATAAAAATAATGAAGGTGTCTTTTGAAACGCCAAACAGCTCTATTAATAATTAAGGTGTCTTTTGCCCGACAATTAATGAACATTTCTTTCATAATACCATACAGCCTTATAACTAATCACTGCATATAAACATATATAAATAAATGCTTTTTTTTTTCAAAAATTATGCCAGTTCATAAGAGCTGAGAAACACGTAAGTGTCTTTGCAGGTAAATGCTAAAGAAGGGTCATTCAAAGACCATGGACACAAAATAAATAAATAAATAAATCTACACAACAAGAACTTAATATTGAAGAAGTCTGGTTAGTAAAGAATATTGAACAGAGAAAACGTAAGTATTTCGGACATATTCAACACCATGAGAGTTTGGAGAAGTCAGTCTTGGAAGGGTACATAATGGGAAAAACAAAGAGAGAAAGACCAAGGTGAAGATAGGTGCAAGACATTGTTGATGATTTAATAATGGACATGTTGATGATTTAATAATGGACGAATCTCAGCAGAAGGGCATCTTTCTTACAAGCGAGAGGCCTTCAAGAGAGCTGTTAGGGAATCAAAGTTCCCCAAGGGACATGCTAATAAAGGAATGCTAATTCCGAACGTTTTGTGTGTGTGTGTGTGTGTGTGCATGTGTGCTCTTAAATTACGAAGGGTTTTTTTCTGTTATTCCACAAACTGTAACATTTTGTTTTAAAAATGAGTCCATCGAGTACAAATTTTGTTTCCTTTCATCTTGTTTAGCTTCCAAAATTTATGAGATTTTGCGCGACAGTTCGGATTGTTTCGTAAATAAATTATTAGGAAGGAAAACAAAAGGTCTCCCACGCGACTGAGTCATCAAAGAGAGGACACAGAGCAAAATACCGAACTCAGGAGTGACTGTATTAGCGCAGTCTGGAGTGTGGCTTGACCAAACTAATAACCTTTAGTGGAAGGTCTATAGCAGCCTTTCTCGCTTCAGCGGAACCTCTGCATTAAAAATATATAGCCGCTTATTGGCCTGGTTAAGTTAGTGGCTAGGCTAGTGGCTAGGCGCTCAGCTTACTAATCCAGTGATAATGGGGTCAAGTCCCAGCAGTGGGATCTTTATTTTTCTGATACCACAACAGCAAAAACGGCCCCGGGGTTCACTCAGCCACCCATTTAATAAAAGGTACCAGAGAAATCTGAGAAGGTAAGTTGGGGCCAGCCGCGATAATGACCCCATCACACTTTCATGTCTTGGAAATACGAGCCTACCAAACCTATCTCCAGTATGTCTTAATGGTATAGAAACGGGGGGGGGGGGTCTTTACCTTTATCTTTTATCGCTTCATATGTTTCCCAGTATATTTGTAGAATGTCTGGAATAGAGTGAAAGATGCATGATAAAGGGCAGAATGTCAGACGGGACTGCGTGCCTAATTCTTAACCCTTTTGATATAAAGATCAATCAATCGATCAGTCAATCCCCTGGCCACATAAAAGTATAAAAGTAGCACTAATGTAGACAGAATAGAAATGTTCTTTTTCTTTTTAGTTTATACAGTAAAGACCTCAACTGCCGAAAGTACAAGTAAGAAGAGGTAGTC
>CM019714.1:19363466-19384619 GCA_009760885.1 Achatina immaculata
AAAAGTAAAAAAAAAAAAGAGATAGAGGATAATCTGTTTCACATGTTTATCGTTTGTTCTATACTATTCCTTTGCACTTAGGACTGAAGTTCTCTGTAGCTAAATCAGTGATTGTGGTTAGTCAACGATGAAGTCCACATGTTTTTTTTTCTTTTTCACACTTTCAGATGAATATGGTTTTGGCATTTTAGTACTGGATCCAATCGACCAGTTAAAACGGAAGCAACAAGCGGTCATGTTCTGGATAAAAACTGACTACTGTAGGCCGCCGAGCCATCTCAACCTATTCAAGATCTCACATACAGACATGTTCCCCTTCAAGGGAGGAGTACAGACTCCAGAACATGTTCTCCAAATGCGTCCAACTTTTACAGATCTACACAACCAGACATGGCCACACGGCTGCCACGAGGACCTGTAGAAAACTGTGGGACTGCCACGAGGACCTGTAGAAGACTATGGGGCTGCCACGAGGACCTGTAGAAGACTATGGGGCTGCCACGAGGACCTATAGAAAACTGTGGGACTGCCACGAGGACCTGTAGAAGACTATGGGGCTGCCACGAGGACCTGTAGAAGACTGTGGGGGCTGCCACGAGGACCTGTAGAAGACTGTGGGGGCTGCCACGAGGACCTGTAGAAGACTATGGGGCTGCCACGAGGACCTGTAGAAGACTGCGGGGGCTGCCACGAGGACCTGTAGAAGACTATGGGGCTGCCACGAGGACCTGTAGAAAATTGTGGGGCTGCCACGAGGAACTGTAGAAGACTGTGGGGCTGCCACGAGGACCTGTAGAAGACTATGGGGCTGCCACGAGGACCTGTAGAAAACTGTGTGGCTTCCAAGAGGACCTGTAGAAAATTGTGGGGCTGCCACGAGGACCTGTAGAAAACTGTGTGGCTGCCATGAGGACAAGTATAATACTGTAGACTTCATCCTGGCAATGAGGTTTCTGATTTAGTGTGACCAAGAACTTGAATTCAGAAGAAGAAGAAGGCATTTTAATATGGACCTTCATAAACAATGAGAAACTGAACGAGTTGTGTGTGTGTATATATATATATTATATATATATATATAATATATATATACCAGCACCCAGGACAAATACTAACCAAGGATGGGAGATGTGAGATAAAGATAAAGAAAATAATAGGAATGCACTGACACACACTGAACACAATGAACACAGTGCTGTTATCAAGGACTCTGTCTTTAAAAACATAACTGAGATTTGTTAGATGCTTTATCTATTCTGTATAACTGTATGGAGCAGAAATCTAGACTCGTAAAAGGTTGGAGAGAACGATGAATGCAGCAGAGAAGTGGTTCTACAGGAAAATGTGGCATATATAAAGAAAAATGAAATGAACAAATATAGAAGTATCTGAACGACTTCAAGTGCACGATGAATTTTTGAAAGAAATAAGGATCAAGAGAACAAAATACTTTGAAAAGACATAATAAATTATATAAAACCATGCTAAAAGGAAAAAGAGTGAGAGATAGACAGAGATGTAGATGGGAAGATAAGATAAAAGAGTGAGAGACAGACAGAGATGTAGATAGAAAGATAAGATAAAAGAGTGAGAGACAGACAGAGATGTAGATAGAAAGATAAGATAAAAGAGTGAGAGACAGAAAGAGATGTAGATAGAAAGATAAGATAAAAGAGTGAGAGACAGACAGAGATGTAGATAGAAAGATAAGATAAAAGAGTGAGAGACAGGCAGAGATGTAGATGGAAAGAAAAGATAAAAGAGTGAGAGACAGAAAGAGATGTAGATAGAAAGATAAGATAAAAGAGTGAGAGATAGAAAGAGATGTAGATAGAAAGATAAGATAAAAGAGTGAGAGACAGGCAGAGATGTAGATAGAAAGATAAGATAAAAGAGTGAGAGACGGACAGAGATGTAGATGGAAAGATAAGATAAAAGAGTGAGAGATAGAAAGAGATGTAGATAGAAAGATAAGATAAAAGAGTGAGAGACAGACAGAGATGTAGATGGAAAGATAAGATAAAAGAGTGAGAGACAGACAGAGGTGTAGATGGAAAGATAAGATAAAAGAGTGGACAGGAACATCCATCAAGGCCAGAGAGAAAAGACACCAACCTGTGTACTAAAGACATCTCATGATGATGATTATGGATTTTAATATTTCATAATTACCTTAATTATCTCATCACGTAGTTTCTTTTCTTTTCATTATTTCTCTTTTTAATTTCACTTCTACTGATGCACATTTGTCTCATTGTTTGACATGAAATACTCTGAGTACATTTTATTTAACAAATGGTTTATTCACACCTTGATGTCTCACCAGGTGTTTCCAATATTTACCTTGAAACCAGTGACTCCAGACCCTACTGACTCAACGACTCCAGCAGCGTCAGCGCCTGCGACAAATGGTGGTTCCCTGCCTGTGGGGAACGTGCCTGCCCTGACTCCAGAGTCTACAGGATTAACTCCGGCGGAGTGAACTCGAATTAGGACCTGTTGTAAAACAGTAAAAGTTTACTTACAGGAAGTAAGTGTGCACTGAAGTGTGACTACAATCATTGTTAATACAAGAATCGACGTGTGTGTCTTGCTGCAATGTTACCATATTGACAGCTGTTAATTTCTGGTTTAGAATGCTTAATATTAACGTGTCTAAGATAAAGGTTCTAGTATATCTTTTCCTTCCCCTCACTCTAACTGCCTGTCTCTGTTTCTCTCTGTGCCTCCAAAGGTATCTTTTTCTCTTTACTTCACTTTTTTTTCTTCAACGTTCTCGCCATTTCTCCTCGACTCTTTCTCACGATTTAGCAAGGCACATTGATGTACGGTTAACCTTCAAAAACAGAAAATAGTCAAGATATGAGAGAGAGAGAGAGAGAGAGAGAGAGAGAGAGAGAGAGAGAGAGAGAAAACAGTACAAGAATTAAACTGAATTTGTATTTCAGATCTGGGGTTTGATTATAATGATTGTATTTTGTAGTATATCTAAATTGTCTCATCAAAACAAGCAGAGCAAAACTGTGTTCCAGTATAGGGGACATTAAAAAGGTTTTGAACGATGTCACTCTTCATGACACAGTGAATGCCCTTGTCTGGCCAGCCCTGCAGCTAATTTAAGCTGTGTGATGACTGGTTATTCTCTGTCCAGCTAAGTGTTTTTATTTCTCATGATTTGGAAGCAGAAGTTCTGAACCCGTATCAGAGAGAGAGAGAGAGAGAGAGAGATTGACTGATTGATTGATTGATCTTTATTTCAAAAGGGTTAAGAATTGGGCACGCAGGCCCGTCTGACATTCAGCCTTTATCATACATCTTTCACTCTATTCCAGACATTCTACAAATATGCTGTTCATATAACAAACATAACTAACATTGAAGCTGAGAGACATAAAATAAAATATAACATTTACGTTTCGCTCTTAAACATTCACTCAGTACAGAAGTAACTACATACATTATAAATGACTATTTACTAAACAAAATTTTCGGGACTATTCAGAAAACAATTAATTGTATTCGGTGTCTGAAAGAGCAGCTTAAGATAACTTTTAAGTTTTATAATTCATGGAGGCATGTAGTCGACATCAAATAGATATTGGGAAAGCTTGTAGTTGTAGGAAGGAGTATAATTTATATTTTTTATATAGGATGGGAGGGTATTCCAAAGATGAGCAGCAGAATAATTAAAGCTTTTCTTGTAAAGATCAAGTCTAGGTTTTGGAAGACATATGTTGTTCAAGTGTTGGCTGCACTTTGGGGTAAATTTAAACAGGTTCCATAGATAAGGCGGGGCATGCCGTGAAAGAATTTGATGTACTAACTTGGCTTTGTTGAAGAGGAACCTGTTCTTAAGAGGTAGTATTTTGATACGTTTGTGATGATTAGTTGTTTGTGCTTGATCTTTGTCACTAATAAGCTTTACTGCTCGCTTTTGGAGAGAGCAAAGCCTCTTTGTATTTGACACTGAGCAACCATCCCAAACTGTTGAGCAGTAGTCTAAATGTGAGCTATGTAGTATGTCTTCATAGTGTCTTGATCTATGAAGTGCTTAATTTTAGCTAATTGGTATACTTTTTGTGCGATGAGTTTTGTTAGACATTGCACATGAGAGTTCCAGGTCAGATGTTGGTCAATAATAAGACCTAGTGTTTTGTGCTCGCTAACGTTTTCTATCTGTGATGTTTCTGTACAGAGCCGAAGTGTTGTTTTTTGTTGCGTTTTGTAGTTTCGGTCTTGTTGTTATGAGCATTGATTTTGTTTTATCGGTGTTTATAATCATGCCATTATTTTTGCTCCATCCAATTAAATTGTATAACTCGACCTGAAGAGTTGATTCTAGATTAAGACAATCGTAGTCACTGGTGTAGACTGTGCAATCATCGGCAAAAAGGTCACAAGAAGAGTGTTTAAGATAAAGTGGAAGATCATTGATATAGATAGCAAAGAGCAACGGGCCTAGAATAGAACCTTGCGGAACACCAGTGTCAACTTTAACAGAATTTGATAGAGAATTGTTGAAGAATACTACCTGTTGTCTGTCTGAAAGAAACGATGCAATTAATTTTATTAGGTCAGGGTGCAGTCTATAAGTCTTTATTTTTCTTACAAGAATATCGTGGTCAATCATATCAAATGCCTTTTTAAAGTCGACAAAGATGGCACCACATAGTCTGTCGTCATTTATGTTTACTAACCAGTTTTCTGTCATTTTGTTAAGAGCGGTGTGGCAGGAATGATTGGGTCTAAAGCCTGACCGACTGTCTATGAGTAAATTGTTCTCTTGCATGTGTCGTAGAGTTATTTTGTGCATGTGTTTTTCGAGTGGTTTTGATAATGACGATAATATGGATATTGGTCTATAGTTGGTAAGATTGTTAGATGAGCCAGATTTAAAGCGAGGATACACCTTAGCAGTTTTAAAAGCCTCAGGAAAATAACATTTTGCAATGCACTGGTTGTAAATATATGTTAGTGTATGTGAAATGACAGGTGCAGCATAACGTAAGATCTTATTACTAATATCATCAAGCCCAGCTGTATTGTTGTTTTTTAAGGTTAAGAGATAACTGTGAACTTCACTGACTGTTAAGAATGGAATGTGTAACTGTTTAAAATCAGTACATCTGCTGTCCAGGAATGTTTGTAGTTCATGTAAGTCGCATACAGGAGCTGATACTGATGATTTAAGAACGTTGATTTCTTCTCTGAAATGTGTACTGATATGTGCGCTAGTGTATGCATGATTGATGGCTTAAGAATCAAATTCTTTTCTTTTATTTGATAGGGTATTTATGGCTTTCCAAATTGATTTACTGTCTGATTTATTCTGTATTAGATTCCTGAAGTAATTTTTTTCTCTTGTCTTATTAAGTATTGAACTTTGTTTCTGAGTGAACGGTAGGTCATAAAGTCCTTGATTTTGTGCGCCCGATCACGTTCTCTCATGAATTGTAGTATTTCAGGTGTTATCCAAGGTGACTTCGTCTGGTGTTTTACTCTCACCTCTTTCATGGGAACATGTTGTCTAATATATCTCTGAAGATCTTTAGCCAATATTCTATTGCCTCATCAGGGTTAGTTAGTTGGTACACGTGTGTAAGTGAAGATTCTTGCAAATCATTAAGGAATAATTCTAGGTTAAATTTTCTGAAGCTCCTAAATTTCATACTGATGTGATTGTGTTTAGGAAGTTTATACCCCTTTCTTGTCCACGTACAGCAGACTGGGTAATGATCGCTTAACGAAGTATGAGGGATGTTACATTCAATGATGTTTTCTGGTTGGGCTACATATATATGATCTAATAATGTGGATGATACTTCTGTTACTCTGGTAGGTTTGGTGACAATTTGGCAAAGATTATAGGATAATATAATATTGGTCCAAGTTAGATGTGATTGTGTTAGATCTATGTTGAAATCTCCAAGAATGATAATATCTTTGAACCTAAAGGTTGAAACCTCATCCATCATAGTCGTGAAGTGATCGTACCACAGAGATGATGCATTTGGATTACGGTACAAAAGTCCAATAATTAATGGACTCTGGTTTGGCATTTTAACTTCCACCAAAATACACTCTACCTCTGATGATTCGAGGTCTTCTCTACGACTAAACTGGATAGTTGTGGAGACATACATTACTAGACCTGTTTCTAGTTTCCTGGTTGAGAGAGAGAGAGAACAGATAGGAGACGTATTAGTGTGTCATTTAGAATTTTGTGTCAGCTTAGGATGTTTGGATTTGCTGCGTTGTTAGAACGTAAGAATAGTTGTCTGCTTGGCCTTTTTTTTTAGTTCACAATAGTTGTTTTTTGTGAAATCTAATTAAAATATAGGAATATTTGTCTGTTTGTCCTTTTTAGAACATAGATGAGAGATTGTTAGATGTACTGCTGTGTAGAGCTTTTTCAGACTGGATGACTTCTCAATGTGTGGTTAGTATGTCAATTTTTTTTTTTTGGGGGGGGGGGGTACATGTACACTTCTGTCTATCTGTTGTCTGGCATTGGCTATCATGCTTTCCCACAACTCCCTGCTCCGAGCGCTGATTATAAGCTGTGTTGGTGCTCTTTGTCTGTTAATCCGTCCAGCATTTTCTCTCTCTGTCTACCTTGGTCTCTTCTACCTTCTGTCTTTCTTGTTGTAACAATTTATTCTAGTTTGCCTCTTCATAGAACGTGTCCTAAGAATCTGGATTGTCTTTTTCTGACTTTTGTTTTTGTCTGTCTCGTCTCTCTAACATCACATGCTAATATACATTCCTGTAATGAAATCAAATTCATCAGAATGATTTGTGTATTATTGTATTGTTGTTAAAAAATAAGAGAAAGATAATGTACTTTCATAGGACATGCAATGAGAAGAGGGGCCATTACAAATATTAAAACAACAAGAAAAATATTGAGAAGAAGAGCCAGGGGAAGACCAAGAGAAATGATACTGGACAGTCTGACGGGATGGTGTGAGAGATCACCAAGTGAGCTAATGACCTGCATGAAGGATCGTGTACTCTAGAGAAGCATAATAGCCAACGCCATTCGGCATGGCACCTGATGATGACGATAGTGATTTCTCATATCATGCATTGATGATTCATTTTCCTACATTCATCAGAATTCCATCGTTATTTCCTCTTATTAAATTTCTTGAAGGATTTTGGTAATTACTGACTTTGCTTATTTTTTACACCAATGTTTTTCTGTAGTACTGTTGACTGATTGCTTGGACTGCTGAATCCCTGTGACCGTCAGTCATTCATTCTACCTTCCTTTCTGTTGCTGTGTGAACTGTGGAGTTTTCCTTACCTGGGTTGAATGCTGTTACTGAGTGGTAACAAAGTAACATTCTGCTGCCAAATATTTGCTACTTGTGCTTCTGTATCACAGACAGTTTGTCAGTTTGTGCATTCACAGTTCAAGGCAGGCATTTGGCTTTAACTGTTGTATGTATGAAATCAGTTCAAAGAAGTAAAACAAAACTATTATACAGACTGTGCAGTGTTTATTAACTTTATATATATATATATCAGTGGGCTGCACTAACTTCCAAGGAACTGTGAAACTATGCTCACTTTAGCTGAAGCAATGATGATTCTGAAATTCAATCATCTTTTTCTGAAAGGAAGTGGATTATAGTAGGGTTCTTGAAAGCCTGGAATGGAACCAAGAAACATAGTCTTCAAAACAAACTTCTCTGCCCTAGAAAGCACAGCATGGCTTTTTGTGCAAGCTTAAGTTGGAACACAGCTGGTGTCTAGTTTATAAAAGGGAATTGCTTTGCTCAGCCAGAGAACTGAGCTGTCCACTAATCACAGTCATTCTTATTCCCAGAAGTTGCAGTCAGGTTATATGTTTACTTATAGCTAATTAATGATAATATTAAAATATCTGTATGAGGAGCTCTCTATGCAGTTTAATCTTTTACTTCCCTTGTCTGAGTCTGTTGAAAGTTTCAGACATCTCAAGAGATGTAATTAAACAGTTATCAGGTCTATCAAGTATTTCATTTTCGTTTCACTTCTTCATGAATCAAAGACAGCAAACAGCAGCCCACTAGTTAAATTGTCAATGAAACATAGTACAGCTCTCTTGCTAATTCTTCTATGAAGCAGGAAGAACATAGTACAGCTCTCTAGATAATTCTTCTATGAAGCAGTAATAACATAGTACAGCTCTCTAGCTAATTCTTCTATGAAGCAGGAAGAACATAGTACAGCTCTCTTGCTAATTCTTCTATGAAGCAGGAATAACACAGTACAGCTCTCTAGCTAAATAATCCATGAAACAGGAATAACATAGGACAACTCTTTAGCTAAATCTTCCATGAAATGGCAATAACATAATCTTGTAAAAAATCCTACATGGAATAGAAATAAAATAGTACAGCTCTCTAGCTTTATCCCCCATGAAACAGGAATAACATTAGACAATTATCTAGCTAAATCCTTCATGAACACAGCAATAATTTAGGACAACTCAGTTATTTCTGTTTCATGTAGGATTTGACTAAAGAGTTGTCCTGTGTTATTCCTGTTTCATGGAGGATATAGCTAGAGAAGTGTCCTGTGTTATTATTATAGCTAAATCATACAGGAAACAAAAGTAATGATGAGCAACTCTCTAGCTAACTCATACATACAGCAGGAATAACTAGCTTAGGAACAGGTCTTTGCTTCATTCACTTTTGACATTGAGCGAACAAAGGACAGCTATGCAGTTAATTCCTGCAAGAAAAAGAAATAACGAAGAATAACAAATGAGAGATCTATAATCTTCTATTAATTTCCAAATGTGTCTGAAGATTCGCCGAGCTCACTTAAATAAATTTAACTCATACTACCTTCAAATAAAACTCTGAACTTTATTGATATTAGAGCGATCTTTTCCAAACAGAAGACAAATCTCTCACCTCATCATCTTTCGGGGTTGGTACTGGAATATTCTCTAGCTTTAGCACTTCCGGCCCGCCAAATTTTGTGACTCTGACAGCTCTCATTGTCATGATGACCTTCAGGTGGTGATTTTTTTGAACTCTAAATAGTCACTGAAAGTCGAATGTACCATTATGACAAGCTTGTTAATCTGTCTTGGCAGAATACGTTATATTTTCAGAAAGTTCATGTGGGGAAATTGCAGAAGAAGTTGAAGCAAGGCAACTGATGTAAACAATGTTGCATCGGAGAACTAGTGTCAGAGAGAAATAACTACTGATATACCAAGTGCAGCAGTAACGTAGAAAGTAAAGTGACAATAAAAGAAAACATTAGTAAAATGACAGAAAAATTATTAGTAAATTGATAAAAGAATAAAGCATTAGTAAAGTGATATTAGTATAATATGTTGAAAGAAAGTGTTAGTAAAGTGATAGCAAAAGAAAAGAGTTAGTAAAGAGACAACAGAAGAAAAGAGGGTTAGTGTAATAACAGAAGAAAAAAGTGTTAGCAAAGTGACAGCAGAAGAAAAGAGTGTTAGCAAAGTGACAGCAGAAGAAAAGAGTGTTAGCAAAGTGACAGCAGAAGAAAAGAGTGTTAGCAAAGTGACAGCAGAAGAAAAGAGTGTTAGCAAAGTGACAGCAGAAGAAAAGAATGTTATCAAAGTGACAGCAGAAGAAAAGAATGTTATCAAAGTGACAGTAGAAGAAAAGAGTGTTAGCAAAGTGACAGCAGAAGAAAGTTTGCTTTAGTCGAGGGAAGGAAGAATCAGAGGAAATTTGTCTGACTTTCTGTTACTGATCGAACTGATTGTGGAACTTTTGTCATTCCAGTGCCACATAACATCAACTGTAGCTGACCTGCAGCATCTGAAACCACCAGAGAGAGGGTTCTTCTTCTTCCTCTTCTTCTTCTTCTGCTGTTGCTGCTGCTGGTATGTATGGCTTCTTCTTCTTCTTCTTCTTCTGCTGCTGCTGCTGCTGGTATGTATGGCTTCTTCTTCTTCTTCTTCTTCTGCTGCTGCTGCTGCTGAGTCCGCTCTTCTTCTTCTTCTGCTGCTGCTGCTGGTTCTGCTCTTCTTCTTCTTCTGCTGCTGGTATGTATAGCTTCTTATCTTTCTTTTTCTTCTTGTTTCTTCTTCTTCCTTCTTCTTCTTCTGCTTCTGCTGCTGCTGGTATGTATGACTTCTTCTCTATCTTTTTCTTCTTCTTATTCTGCTTCTAATGCTGCTGGTGTGTATGGCTTCTTCTCTTTCTTCTTCTTCTTCTTCTTCTTCTTATTCTTCTTCTTCTGCTTCCTGTGCTGCTGGTATGTATGGCTTCTTCTCTTTCTTTTTCTTTTCTTCTTCTGTTGCTGTTTCTGCTGCTTGGTGTTGTTGTTGTTGTTCTTCTTCTTCATCTTCTACGTTTATAAGTAATATATCCGCTACTTCGCCTGTTAGATAAATAATAACAGCTTCCTTTTTTTTCTAAGTGACTGAATAGTTTGGCCATTTCCAGTAAAGGCCATAATTCAAAGAATCATATAATAAAGAAGACAATAAAACATAATTCTACTGTTATTTAAAAATTTGTCATCTCCTAAGAACATTACGGATCTCCTACTTTTTGTTTTCGTTTCTAGTGTCAAAGGAAGACAGTGACTAATGGCACGTGATGAAAGCATAGAAAAAAGGACGCTAAGAAGTAACAGAAATGTCTTGTCTTTCTTGTCTCCTTTCTCATACCTTTCGGTGTTGAGGGGGACAAATAGGCTTCTTGATAGTGCTCAACGATTTGCTTTATATAATGGGATATTTAATGCTTCTGTAATTTCCACTCTCCATCTCCTGCGTGGGCGGCCTCTTCCTCTGTTACCTACAAATCTTAGTGTGAGTGTTGTCTGTGATATACTATCTGGTGATAACCGTGTAACATGGCCAAACTAATTGACTTGCTGTTTCTGGATATAGCGATGCTGGTGTTACTCCAACCTTTGCCCTGATGTTGTGATTTCCTTTTTGGTCTTTTCTTGTCACATTTACTATTCTCCGTAAGCGCCTCATTTCTGTCGCGATGATTTTTCTTTTGTTCTTGGTTGTTAGTGTCCATGTCTGACATTGATAACACAGAATTGGGTGGAAAATTGTGTTCTACAGTGCCCTTTTTGTTTCAGGTGTGATGTATTTGTTTTTCAGTAAAGAAGTCATTTGTCCAATGACCTGATTTGCTTTATTGCGCCTGTTCTCAATCTCAGGATCAATTTTCCCTGAGGATGATATTATGCTACCTAGGTATTTGAAGGTTTCACCTGTTTCAAGACCTGGTTGTCTAGGAAGATCTTTGTTTGGATTTCTTCTCTCGCTATGGTCATGACTTCTGTTTTTTTTTTAGCACTGATCTTCATGTTGTGGCTTTTACATGCCCTTGCTAAATTATACATTTTCTACTGTAGGTCTTTTTCTGATGTGGCTATAAGTGCTAGATCATCAGCAAAAAGGAGCTCGTTTATGGTCTTCCTATTGGACATGTCTTCTGGATAGTGTTGTAGGTTTATCGGCATTGTTTCTAGGGTTGGGCTGTTGGACAGCTTTGTCGTGGAGTTTTTACTATGTATGTTAGGTTCTTTGCAGATGTTGTCAATGTATGATATGAATAGTAAGAGAGATAGTACACAGCCTTCCCTCACTCCAGATTTTATGATGAATGTCTCAGAGTATCCTGCATTTGTTATAAATGTACACTGACTGTTTTCGTATAGGTTTTTGCATAGGTTGATCAAATGTCTACTAACTCCATAATGCTGTAAGATTTCCCACATTTTACATCTTTATCAAATCCTTTTTCTTGATCAACGTAAGCTATATGAAGTATCTAACAAATGTAATCTAAGGTAAAGACTGCAGCACTCATCGTGTACAAGGCTGGATGAAACAGGAAAAACTATATTACTGTAGCAATAATAAACATATCCCAGTATAGAAGATGATGGGAGATGTGAGATCAAGAAGCATCAGAGAAAGTGCTACGGTTGACATTGTCACATGATGTTCTGTGTTTAATATCTATGTAATCGGTATTCATCATCATCATCATTAGGTGCCGGTAACCTAATTATCTGCGGTTGTTTCATCCACTTGTATTTCCTCTTTCTAACTGTTTTACAAACTGAGCTATATGCACTGTCTCTTCGGCCTATCTGACATACCTCTTCATTTGCTGATGAGGTTAGAGAGATAACGGTTACGACAGTAAGCATAGTAGCAGCAGTAGCAGCAGTGGTAACAGTATAATCACAAAAGATATAGTTATAACAGAAATAATTGAAGTAATGGTAGTAATAATAGTATAACCAGTGTTTGTTGTGGTAGTGTCAAGGCAGTAATGACAATAGCAATAGTAGCAGTAGTATAGGTAATAATAATAATATTGGTAGCAATGCTAACTGAAGTATTATGTGGTAACAATAATAGTAGCAGTAATGATAATAGTTGTAGTAAGAATACTAGCAGTTGCAATACTAGTAATAAAAGTAGTGGCAGTAATGTAGTGAAAGTAAAAGTAGTCTTTGTGGTGGCAATAGTAGTTATGAAAGTAACAATGGTGGCAACAGTAGTAATAGTAGCAGTGGTATAGTAGTAGTAGTAGTAGTAGTAGTAGTAGTAGTAGTAGTAGTAGTTGTTGTTTTTGTAGTAGTAATAGTAATAGTAGCAGTTTTTGTAATAGTAGTAGTATTAGTAGTAGTAGATGTACTAGCACTGGTAGTAACAATAGTATTAGTGACAATAGTAGTAGGAGTAGTAATACTACCATTGATAGTAGTAGTAGTATAGAAGTAGTAGTAGTAGTAGTAGTAGTAGTAGTAGTAGTAGTAGTAAAGCTATAACAAGATTTTCATCAGTCTAAAAGTAATAATATGACTTTACTGTGTAAAAGCTTCGTTATTTCTTAGTTGTAGAAATATGTATCATTAGTTACAGTGATACTTACGACACTAACAGCAAGTACTAGGACCAACGATATCTTGCAGTTTGTTTGTCTTCTTCCAGAAAGGCAGACACAAAATCTATAGGTAAACTTATCACCGCTGTCTTTGACTGCTACACAATGTCTTCCCGTCCTTGATAATATGGCACACACTTACGCGCTGTACAGATGTGCTGTGGCAACGCACAATGCTATTCATAGGATCTGTGAACTGATAAACAGTTTTGCTGCATCATGTCGAATTGCAGAATATATTTATAACTTTGTCTAAGTGATATTGTCTTGGCAGTTCGAGTTGGATTCTTTTACGGGTATTATAAAACCGGTCACTCGGTATACAAACATTGAGTAGGGCTTGAATGTTTATGACAAAGAGAGCTGACTAACTGCGAGATGAATACACGCACGCACGCACGCACAAAGCTGGTACATAAGTGGAGATGATGAGAGAACAAACGATAGTATCATTTCTTCTTCTTCTTCTTCTTCTTCGTTCGCTCACAGAAAGCCGTTGGTTGAGTTGTGTCAAAGTTTTCATCTGGGCAGTAGTGATATTTGCGCCTTTCAGCCCGACACAACTGTCTTCAGCATAGCATATTTTTAAGATCGGATTTAGCTTCCCAATGAGAGGCTTACGTGGCCATTCTATAGTCTGTTACCAGAGGCACTACGTAGAATAGGGCCCTCGTTGAGTTTCTTCTACAAGTCCTGGCGCGAGTAGCCGGGCCTGGGTCAATGATCACAGTCTCATTTAGCTTGAGTGCTACGTTGTCGTCAACATTTAGCGTACAAGATCAGGAACGAGGAGGTCTAGGAAAGGGCAGGACAAGAACCTATGAACCTACAAATCATGTCTAGGAAGTGGAGGATGTCTAGGAATTGGCCACACTCTGAGGAAACCCGACACCAGCATAGCAAGACAGGCACTGAGATGGAATCCTCAAGGAAACAGAAAACGAGGAAGACCTAGACTTATTTGGAGAAGAGAAATTATGACAGTGCTCAGAGACAAGGGATACACGTGGAAGGAAGCAGAGAATAATTCCAAGAACAGGGATGACTGGAGAGCCTTTATCAGTGGTCTGTGCTCTCAAGGGAGTGAAAGGCGATAGTGATGATGATGATGATGATGATGAAGCGTACAAAACATAATATGACAGATAAAATAAACCAATAAACAAGTAAAGGAAGTTACGATAAAGTCTAGGTCACCTGTAGTCTCCAACCCTGACGCTAGTTAGAGGCCGCTGACTGCCAAATCTGATAGCGTCCTCGGCCCCCCTCCCGCAGATAGATAGATAGACGACAGACAGACAGACAGACAGATAGATGGATAGACAGACAGACATACAGATAGATAGATAGACAGACAGACAGACAGACAGACAGACAGATAGATAGATAGATAGATAGATAGATAGATAGATAGATAGATAGATAGATAGATAGATAGATAGATAGATAGACGACAGACAGACAGACAGATAGATAGATGGATAGACAGACAGACAGATAGATAGATAGATAGATAGATAGATAGATAGATAGATAGATAGATAGATAGATATTTCATAATTTTCTATTTTGAAGTATAAATAAAAGTTAAACATAAAAACAGCCACATCGCATTCTCTAGAAATCTTTCCAAAGATAAAATGTTTTGTTCATGACCTTGAAGTTCAACACAGGATAACAGGCAAACTTTGGTTTAACGTTGGTAACAGTCGCAGCTTTGTTCACGGCTGATGATCTTTGACCCAGTTCTAACGAGACAGAAACAAATGCTAGAGTGATATTGCCAGTGACACAAATAGATAACAGAAAAAAAATCCACACAGACGTTACGGTGCAGAGACTGGATTCACGGTTATTAAAACTTCTCACAAACTCTCCTGGGTCTTTATTATCAATGGTTGGTAAATACAATACTGGGAGCACTGAACCATTTTGTTGCAGCATTATATTACCTTCTTGTAGACAAGCTAAATAGCGACAACATAAGACAGATGGTAGGAACTACGCCGTATCTACGAGACACAGAGAAGCAAAGAATCACGTGGTTCGGCCACTTAATGAGAACGATTCACTCACAGCCAGCACTGAAAGCCTTCAACAAAAGAACTACAGGACACAGATCAAGAGGAAGACACAGAAAGAGATGGACAGATGGTATCAGAGAGACACTCGCTACTTATGGCATGATCTTCAATGAAGCCACTGATTTGGCCCCAAAAACACCAATTGCATCTTCCCTCGACACTTCACGGTACAAGAGGAAGGATAAAGTAAAGCAGACCTATCATTGCTTGGAAATTTTTTTGTAAATCATAGGAATGAGCGACTACATGTAATACAGTTCGTTTCGTGTCAGAAACCAGTATGAAATTTTGAATCTCAAATTCATTAACACCCATATATCGAAGTTTTTTTTAAAGGGACAGCACTGCTGTATTGTATGTGCAACGAAAGCCAGTGAAGTTGATTCCCCTTGAAACTGCAGTGGTAATTACTTTGGCTTGACGAACTCTTTATCTCCAAAGTGACTATCGTGTTGGGTTAGACAGGGCTTCTCCAGTCGAGCAAACTGGTCGTGCCACTGGAAAGGAGCCTGTGTAACAGACGTTAATCGTTTGTGTAACTTGTTGAGCATCATTTTGCTGACCAGCGTCTCTCATGACTGTCTTTCCTGCTTAATGTAAGCTGCAGAGAAAGTTCTTTGTCTTCTACTGCACAAACGTTCTCTCAGTTCTACCAAGACGTTACAGAACAGGGACAAGATCTATACCCCAGAGCCCCAGTATGTGCCAGTAAATGGATAAAAACAACAACAACAACAACAACAACAACAACAAAAACAACAACAACAATAGCAAACTGCATCACAGACCTTTCCACCGAATTTGAACATCTATTAAAGGTGATGAAGCAGAAAGTGGAAAAATGTAGGCATAGTTACAAAAGGGTTAACGCTGTTCTTGTTGCTGAACACAATCCTAGAGGCAGACTGGACTGTTTCCTACATCGGGTTTGTTCAGTGGGCTCTAAATGAGAGAGTATGGGCCTGGAGTGTCTCCTCACATTCTTCTTTACACACCAGGCCCAGGCTGAGAAAGTCAACAAACAGCACATAGCAGTTTACATCAACAGTACCAGGGTTTAGTTGTTTACAGCAACAGTATCAGGGTTTAGTAGTTTACATCAACAGTACCAGGGTTTAGTTGTTTACAGCAACAGTATCAGGGTTTAGTAGTTTACAGCAACAGTACCAGGGTTTAGTAGTTTACAGCAACAGTATCAGGGTTTAGTAGTTTACAGCAACAGTACCAGGGTTTAGTAGTTTACAGCAACAGTATCAGGGTTTAGTAGTTTACAGCAACAGTACCAGGGTTTAGTAGTTTACAGCAACAGCACCAGGGTTTAGTAGTTTACAGCAACAGCACCAGGGTTTAGTAGTTTACAGCAACAGTATCAGGGTTTAGTAGTTTACAGCAACAGTATCAGGGTTTAGTAGTTTACAGCAACAGTACCAGGGTTTAGTAGTTTACAGCAACAGTATCAGGGTTTAGTAGTTTACAGCAACAGTATCAGGGTTTAGTAGTTTACAGTAACAGCACCAGGGTTTAGTAGTTTACAGCAACAGCACCAGGGTTTAGTAGTTTACAGCAACTGCACCAGGGTTTAGTAGTTTACAGCAACAGTATCAGGGTTTAGTAGTTTACAGCAACAGTACCAGAGTTTAGTAGTTTACAGCAACAGCACCAGGGTTTAGTAGTTTACAGCAACAGTATCAGGGTTTAGTAGTTTACATTAACAGTACCAGGGTTTAGTAGTTTACAGCAATAGTAATCAGGGTTTAATAGTTTACAGCAACAGTACCAGGGTTTAGTAGTTTACAGCAACAGCACCAGGGTTTAGTAGTTTACAGCAACAGTATCAGGGTTTAGTAGTTTACATCAACAGTATCAGGGTTTAGTAGTTTACAGCAACAGTAATCAGGGTTTAGTAGTTTACAGCAACAGCACCAGGGTTTAGTAGTTTACAGCAACAGCACCAGGGTTTAGTAGTTTACAGCAACAGCACCAGGGTTTAGTAGTTTACAGCAACAGCACCAGGGTTTAGTAGTTTACAGCAACAGCACCAGGGTTTAGTAGTTTACAGCAACAGTATCAGGGTTTAGTAGTTTACATTGACAGTACCAGGGTTTAGTAGTTTACAGCAATAGTAATCAGGGTTTAATAGTTTACAGCAACAGTACCAGGGTTTAGTAGTTTACAGCAACAGCACCAGGGTTTAGTAGTTTACAGCAACATTATCAGGGTTTAGTAGTTTACATCAACAGTATCAGGGTTTAGTAGTTTACAGCAACAGTAATCAGGGTTTAATAGTTTACAGCAACAGTACCAGGGTTTAGTAGTTTACAGCAACAGCACCAGGGTTTAGTAGTTTACAGCAACAGTACCAGGGTTTAGTAGTTTACAGCAACAGTATCAGGGTTTAGTAGTTTACAGCAACAGCACCAGGGTTTAGTAGTTTACAGCAACAGAACCAGGGTTTAGTAGTTTACAGCAACAGTATCAGGGTTTAGTAGTTTACAGCAACAGCACCAGGGTTTAGTAGTTTACAGCAACAGCACCAGGGTTTAGTAGTTTACAGCAACAGCACCAGGGTTTAGTAGTTTACAGCAACAGCACCAGGGTTTAGTAGTTTACAGCAACAGCACCAGGGTTTAGTAGTTTACAGCAACAGCACCAGGGTTTAGTAGTTTACAGCAACAGTATCAGGGTTTAGTAGTTTACATTAACAGTACCAGGGTTTAGTAGTTTACAGCAATAGTAATCAGATTTTAATAGTTTACAGCAACAGTACCAGGGTTTAGTAGTTTACAGCAACAGCACCAGGGTTTAGTAGTTTACAGCAACAGTATCAGGGTTTAGTAGTTTACATCACAGTATCAGGGTTTAGTAGTTTACAGCAACAGTAATCAGGGTTAATAGTTTACAGCAACAGTACCAGGGTTAGTAGTTTACAGCAACAGCACAGGGTTTAGTAGTTTACAGCAACAGTACCAGGGTTTAGTAGTTTACAGCAACAGTATCAGGGTTTAGTAGTTTACAGCAACAGCACCAGGGTTTAGTAGTTTACAGCAACAGAACCAGGGTTTAGTAGTTTACAGCAACAGTATCAGGGTTTAGTAGTTTACAGCAACAGCACCAGGTTTAGTAGTTTACAGCAACAGCACCAGGGTTTAGTAGTTTATAGCAACAGCACCAGGGTTTAGTAGTTTACAGCACAGAACCAGGGTTTAGTAGTTTACAGCAACAGTATCAGGGTTTAGTAGTTTACAGCAACAGCACCAGGGTTTAGTAGTTTACAGCAACAGCACCAGGGTTTAGTAGTTTACAGCAACAGCACCAGGGTTTAGTAGTTTACAGCAACAGCACCAGGGTTTAGTAGTTTACAGCAACAGCACCAGGGTTTAGTAGTTTACAGCAACAGCACCAGGGTTTAGTAGTTTACAGCAACAGTATCAGGGTTTAGTAGTTTACATTAACAGTACCAGGTTTTAGTAGTTTACAGCAATAGTAATCAGATTTAATAGTTTACAGCAACAGTACCAGGGTTTAGTAGTTTACAGCAACAGCACCAGGGTTTAGTAGTTTACAGCAACAGTATCAGGGTTTAGTAGTTTACATCACAGTATCAGGGTTTAGTAGTTTACAGCAACAGTAATCAGGGTTAATAGTTTACAGCAACAGTACCAGGGTTAGTAGTTTACAGCAACAGCACAGGGTTTAGTAGTTTACAGCAACAGTACCAGGGTTTAGTAGTTTACAGCAACAGTATCAGGGTTTAGTAGTTTACAGCAACAGCACCAGGGTTTAGTAGTTTACAGCAACAGAACCAGGGTTTAGTAGTTTACAGCAACAGTATCAGGGTTTAGTAGTTTACAGCAACAGCACCAGGGTTTAGTAGTTTACAGCAACAGCACCAGGGTTTAGTAGTTTATAGCAACAGCACCAGGGTTTAGTAGTTTACAGCAACAGTACCAGGGTTTAGTAGTTTACAGCAACAGCACCAGGGTTTAGTAGTTTACAGCAACAGCACCAGGGTTTAGTAGTTTACAGCAACAGTATCAGGGTTTAGTAGTTTACAGCAACAGAACCAGGGTTTAATAGTTTACAGCAACAATACCGGGGTTTAGTAGTTTACAGCAACAGTAATCAGGGTTTAATAGTTAACAGTAACAGTAACCAAGAGTTAGTACTTTATAGCAACAGTGACCAGGGTTTAATAATTTACAGTAACAGTAAACACGGTTTAGTAGGTTATAGCAAGAGTAACCAGGGTTTAATAATTTACAGTAACAGTAACCACAATTTAATAGTTTACAACAAGAGTAATCTGGGTTTAGTACTTTACAGCAACATTAACGAAGGGTTAGTAGTTTACATCAACAGTGACCAGAGTTTAGTACTTTACAGCAACATTAACCAGGGTTTAATAGGTTACAGCAACAGTAACAAGCGTTTAATAGTTTACAGGAACATTAACCAGGGTTTAGTAGTTTACAGCAAGAGTAACCAGCATTTACTAATTTACAGCAACAGTAACCACGGTTTAGCAGTTTACACAAATATTAACCAGGTTTTAGTAGTTTACAGCAACACTGACCAGAGTTTAGTAGTTTATAGGAACATTAACCAGTGTTTAGTAGTTAACAGCAACAGAAACCAGGGTTTAGTAGTTTACAGCAACAATAACCACGGTTTAGTGTTTTACAGCAGCAGTAACTAGCGATTAGTAGATAACAGCAACAGTAACCAGGGTTCAGTAGTTTACAGCAGCAGTGACCAAGGATTAGTAGTTTACAGCATCAGTTACAAGGGTTTAATAGCTTAGAGCAACAGTGACCGGGGTTTAATAGTTTACAGCAACAGTGACCAAGATTTAATAGTTTACAGCAACAGTGATCAAGATTTAATAGTTTACAGCAACAGTGATCAAGATTTAATAGTTTACAGCAACAGTGACCAAGATTTAATAGTTTATAGCAACAGTGACCAAGGTTTAATAGTTTACAACAACAGTTACCAGGGTTTAATAATTTACAGCAAGAGTGACCAGGGTTTAATAGTTTACAGCAAGAGTGACCAGGGTTTAATTGTTTACATCAACAGTTAAAAGGGTTTAATAACTTACAGCAAGAGTGGCCAGGGTTTAATAGTTTACATCAACATTTACCAGGGTTTAATAACTTACAGCAAGAGTGGCCAGGGTTTAATAGTTTACATCAACAGTTACCAGGGTTTAATAACTTACAGCAAGAGTGACCAGGGTTTAATAGTTTACATCAACAGTTACCAGGGTTTAATAACTTACAGCAAGAGTGGCCAGGATTTAATCGGTTACATCAACAGTTACCAGGGTTTAATAACTTACAGCAAGAGTGGCCAGGGTTTAATAGTTTAAAGCAACAATTACCAGGGTTTAATAACTTACAGCAAGAGTGACCAGGGTTTAATAGTTTACATCAACAGTTACCAGGGTTTAATAACGTACAGCAAGAGTGGCCAGGGTTTAATAGTTTACAGCAACAGTTAGCAGGGTTTAATAACTTACAGCAAGAGTGGCCAGGGTTTAATAGTTTACATCAACAGTTACCAGAGTTTAATAACTTACAGCAAGAGTGGCCAGGGTTTAATAGTTTACATCAACAGTTACCAGGGTTTAATAACTTACAGCAAGAGTGGCCAGGGTTTAATAGTTTACAGCAACAGTTACCAGGGTTTAATAGTTTACATCAACAGTTACCAGGGTTTAATAACTTACAGCAAGAGTGGCCAGGGTTTAATTGTTTACATCAACAGTTATCAGGATTTAATAACTTACAGCAAGAGTGGCCAGGGTTTAATACTTTACAGGAAGAGTGACCAGGGTTTAATAGTTTACAGCAAGAGTAACCAGGATTTAATACTTTACAGCAAGAGTTGCCAGGGTTTAATACTTTACAGCAAGAGTGACCAGAGTTTAATACTTTACAGCAAGAGTGGCTAGGGTTTAATACTTTACAGCAAGAATCACCAGGGTTTAATACTTTACAGCAAGAGTGACCAGGGTTTAATAGTTTACAGCAACAGTTATCAGGGTTTAATAGCTTATAGCAACAGTGACTTAAGAGTCAAGGATTTTATAGTTAGTAATTTTCAGAAACTCTTAAGAGTCAAAGCTTTGATACTTAGTAATTTATGTCTTC
>CM019714.1:19384719-19449295 GCA_009760885.1 Achatina immaculata
CGTCCGCAACGTCTAGTACCATTAATTATTATTGGAGGAGAAAGAACCCGAGCCGACAATGGAAGAAGTTTTATGGGCAATAAAGAGTCTGAAAAATGGTAAATCACCAGGATGTGATGAGATAACCGCTGAATTTATTAAAGCAGGAGGAAAGGAGTGTGCAACAATCTATCATGCACTATGTAAAAAGATATGGCATTCAGGTATTTGGCCAAAAGAATGGAAAAGAACTGTATTCATACCACTGCCAAAAAAGGGTAACCTGAAATTATGCACCAACTACAGACCTGTTGCCCTGATTAGTCATGCCAGTAAAATTCTGTTAAAAATCATAATGGGTAGACTTCGAAAGAAAATAGAAGAAGAAGTCAATATGGTCCAAGCTGGCTTCAGGTAAGGAAGAGGATCAAGAGATCATATATTCAATATAAGATTAATAATAGAGAAATGCAGGGAGTTTAATGTGAATCTATATTTATCCTTTATAGACTACTCAAAGGCATTTGATTGTGTACAACACCAGAAACTTTGGGAAATAATGGAAAAATGGGATTTCCAACACATTTGATACAATTAACATCACTGCTGTATTTAGACCAACAAGCAGCAGTAAGAATAAATGGTGAAACAACAACTTGGTTTGACATAAAACAAGGGGTCCGTCAGGGGTGCATATTGTCACCCTACTTATTTAACTTGTATACTGAAAATATAATGAGGAATGTTAGAGAAGATGTAGACAAAGAATATTACGATGCCATAACAGTTGGAGGTTATGAAATACCAGAGATTAGATATGCTGATGACACAGTATTGCTGTCCACAACACAAGAAGGAATGGAAAAACTAATTATGTCAGTCCGCAAGAACAGCGAAGAGCAGAACCTCTATCTTAATGCAAAGAAAACTAAAGTGATGACAACTGACAAAACAAACAAGGCAACTGAAATATGTATCAGTGAGGAAAAACTGGAAGAAGTGGAGAGTTTTGAATATCTTGGATCACTACTAACTAATAATGGAGATACAATGCGGGAAATTAAAAGGAGGACATCTATTGCTCTTCAGAAAGTAAAACAAATAAAGAATCTGTGGAGAGGAGCAGACAGAACCACAAAAATAAGATTTTTAAGGGCATGCATCTTTCCCATCGCAACATATGCCTGTGAGACCTGGACACTTAACAAAACAGCTGAGAAGCACATAAATGCCTTTGAATGTAAATGCTATAGAAGAGTTCTCCAAATATCGTGGACACAAAAAAGAACAAATATATCTATACTACAAGAGCTTAATATTGAAGAAGGCTGGCTAGTAAAGAGGATTAAAGAGAGAAAACTTAAATATTTTGGCCACATTAAACGTCATGATAATTTAGAGAAGACCGTATTGGAAGGATACATAATGGGAAAAAGAAAAAGAGGAAGACCGAAACGAAGATGGCTGCAAGACATCGTTGATGATCTGGAAATGGATGCAGCAGCAGCAGGCCATCTTGCTCACAACCGCGAGGCCTACAGGAGTGCTGTTTGGGAGGCAAAGTTCGCAAGGGACATGCAAAGGAATGAATGAAATGAAGAACAACGAAGAGCAGAACCTCTATCTTAATGCAAAGAAAAGTAAATTGATGACAACTGACAAAACAAACATGCCAGCTGAAATATATATCAACGAGGAAAAACTGGAAGAAGTGGAGAGTTTTGAATATCTTGGATCACTGCTGACTAATAATGGAGATACAAAGAGGGAAATTAAAAGCAGGACATCTATTGCTCTTCAGAAAGTAAAACAAATAAAGAATCTGCGGAGAGTAACAGACAGAACTACAAAAATAAGATTTTTAAGGGCATGCATCTTTCCCATCGCTACATATGCCTGTGAGACCTGGACACTTAACAAAACAGCTGAGAAACACATAAATGCCTTTGAATGTAAACGCTACAGAAGAGTTCTCCAAATATCATGGACACAAAAAAGAACAAATATATCTATACTAAAAGAGCTTAATATTGAAGAAGGCTGGCTAGTAAAAAGGATTAAAGAGAGAAAACTTAAATATTTAGAGAAGACCGTATTGGAAGGATACATAATGGGAAAAAGAAAAAGAGGACGACTAAAACGAAGATGGCTGCAAGAAATCGTTGACGATCTGCAAATGGACACAGCAGCAGCAGCAGGCCATCTTGCACACAACCGAGAGGCCTACAGGAGTGCTGTTTGGGAGGCAAAGTTCCGCAAGGGACATGCAAATGAATGAATGAATCGTCCAAAGTGGCTTTACAGTTTTTTTAATGAAATAACTGCACTTATTTGGTTGTGTTCTGTTGTTGGTAGTTCATATTTTCAAACTGCTTCAAACATTAAAAATAAGATATCGCGTCATTTCCCAGAACAAATTCAGGCCAGATTTGTCTTGTGCAAAAAAAAGCTCTGTTTTCTTTTTCAAATATTAAACGTATTTTAGAACATTTTAAAACACAGTTTAAAACCATAGCAGCAACAGAACTTTAATTAGAGACAACAGACCATCATTTTCAATCAGAAACAAATTCGTTTAAATATAAGTGTTGTTTACCAGCTGAATAAATGTCTATGGAGCTGTTCACTGGACTCTGTCGTGCATGTCAGAAGAAACTTTCTTCGAGTCATGTTTTTTTAAACAATATTTCTCATCACGGCCAGACAACATTATTCGTATCAGGATTTTGAGAACATAAGTAAATTTTTTTGTCCGAACAATATGTTCATTTCTGTTTGAACATAAAATTGTTATTAGTTTGTATGCGCAGTGAACTTGAACAATACTTCAGGCACAGTTCATAAGCTTCTAGATGTGCTGGACATGTTATATATGACTGGAGCTGAACACGTTAATGTTGGACTGTCTGATGCCATGTTCTCAGGTTATGTTTTATAAACCAAAATAACGCTCTTGTGTGGTCAGATTCCTGGTCTGGTGATATTTAGGTAAACCAAGATTTAACTCCTTGGAACACAAAGGAGGAAATGTCTCTAACCTTGTTAAAGATACCTTCATTGTCTTTGGATTTCATTTCCTGGTATTTCTTTTCCAATTCTTCCATCCCATCCTTATGTTTCTTTTGTTCTTTTTCTTGTTCTTTCTGTAGTTTTCTTTCTAATTCTTTCATCTCTTTCTTTCTCTGTTCTTCTGCTTCATGTCGCTTCTTCTCTTGTTCCTGTTCGATCATTCTGCGTTCTTCTTTTAAACGTTCTTCTTTTAACCTTTCTTGAAATTCCTTCTTTTTGTTTTTTTTTTTAGTTTTTCTTCCATGATCCTTCTAGTTTCTTCTTCTCGTTTCATAAATATTTCTATTTTCTTTCGAAGTCTACCCATTATGATTTTTAACAGAATTTTACTGGCATGACTAATCAGGGCAACAGGTCTGTAGTTGGTGCATAATTTCAGGTTACCCTTTTTTGGCAGTGGTATGAATACAGTTCTTTTCCATTCTTTTGGCTTTTGGCCAAATACCTGAATGCCATATCTTTTTACATAGTGCATGATAGATTGTTGCACACTCCTTTCCTCCTGCTTTATAAATTCAGCGTTATCTCATCACATCCTGGTGATTTACCATTTTTCAGACTCTTTATTGCCCATAAAACTTCTTCCATTGTCGGCTCGGGTTCTTTCTCCTCCAATAATAATTCACACTGTTGATCTGCTTCCACAGTCGGTTGTTTATATTCTTTTGCAATAATCCTTCCATCTTTCCAGAATTTCCTCTGTCTCTGTCAGGGTATTCCCCATCTCATCACAAATTACATTTAACTTAGGTGTGACATTTCTCGTCAATGTCTTCATTTCTTAAACATTTCACTATCTCTTCCACCTCTGATGTTCTTCTATTCTTTCACAACAATCTTGTATGTATTGTTTTTGTCTTTTCTTATGTTTCTTCGTACTTCTTTGTTAAAGTTTTATATTTATCTTTGTTGTGTTTGTCACTCTCCATTGCTTCTTCATTTCTCTACATTGTTTATCAGTTCTAGTGTACCTGCTGTGATCCATCTATTCTTTGTGTTTCTTTACTGGAACCATGTCTTAGCTGTGTTACTAAGATATCTTTGGCCTGCGTAGCCAATTCATCTGGTGTCATCTCTTCCTGTACAGCCATCAGGATTCGAAACAGTTCTTCACTTCTATACCGTATTGTTCTGGTATATTTGTAAGGTCAAAGCGGAGTGGTCTTGATCCCATAACTAACTTTTTTCTTTCTTCATGTCTGCTATTAATAACTCATGGTCCGTGTCACAATAAGCACTTGGTAAAGTTTTTGCTGATGTTATGCTTGACCTCCACCTTCTCTGCACTAAAATGTAATCTATTTGATTCCTGGTTTTCCCATCAGGTGATGTCCATTTGTAAAGTCTTCTTGGATGTTGTTTAAAAAGTGTGTTAGCGATCATTAGCTCATTTTCCATACAAAACGCCATTAGATTGTCACCTGCCTCATTTCTGTGTCCTATGCTAAATTTCCCTACAACTTGTCCTTCATCTTCTGCTCTTTCTGTACCAATTTTTGCATTAAAATCACCCATTATAAATACAATATCATTTTTCCGTACCTGGTCCATTGTCGTCTGCAGTGTGTTATAAAAATGTTCTACTTCATCTTCTTCTGCTGCTGATGTAGGTGCATATACCTGGATGACTGTTACATTTCTAGGAATGCCCTTAAGTCTGATTGTTAGGATTCTATCACTTACTGGATTGTAGCCTAGTAATGCTTTTGATGTTGATTTGTCCAAATAAAAAGCCACTCCATTCTTTCCTCCTACTTCTCCGCCAGAATATATAAATATATTATCATTCTCGCTCTTAAAGTGTCCTGATCCTTTCCATCGATGTTCGCAGATTCCCAAAATGTGTATCCGCGTTCTTTTCATCTCGTCACTTATTACTTGATATTTTCCCTCATACATACTTCTTACATTCCATGTTCCTACTCTTATTTTTCTTTTTAGTTTGATACAGGGGTTTTCCTTGGTAACACCGTCAGGATTTTGTCCGTCATCACAATTACTAGTACCGACCTCTGCCTCACACTCTTCCCCAGTGTTAAAATTAGATCTATCTGGCCTGGGGGACTCACCACCAGATCTTTTTCCTATTTGACTTTCCATGATTGCTGCTTGGGTTTCTTGGTATGTTTCCAGAAGGTAGTTTACCATTGCTTTCCTTCCGGGCAGTGACTGTACTAGTCAGTGATCGTAGCCATTGTCCCTACATTGAGATCATCGTTGTTCTTACGGACTGACATAATTAGTTTTTCCATTCCTTTTTGTGTTGTGGACAGTAACACTGTGTCATCAGCATATCTAATCTCTGGTATTTCATAACCTCCAATTGTTACGACATCGTAATATTCTTTGTCTACATCTTCTCTAACATTCTTCATTATATTTTCAGTATACAAGTTAAATAAGTAGGGTGACAATATGCACCCCTGACGGACCCCTTGTTTTATGTCAAACCAAGTTGTTGTTTCACCATTTATTCTTACTGCTTCTTATTGGTCTAGATACATCAGTGATGTTAATTGTATCAAATGTGTTTCTCCATTATTTCTCAAAGTTTCTGGTGTTGTACACAATCAAATGCCTTTGAGTAGTCTATAAAGGATAAATATAGATTCACATTAAACTCCCTGCATTTCTCTATTATTAATCTTATATTGAATATATGATCTCTTGATCCTCTTCCTTGCCTGAAACCAGCTTGTACCATATTGACTTCTTCTTCTATTTTCTTACGATTATGATTTTTAACATAATTTTATGGCATGACTAATCAGGGCAACAGTTCTGGGACGATTCATTGTAGATTAATTGTAATGAACGGAAGAAAAAAACTATTGGATTGGCTTGATTCGTTGAAAAAATAATATAAATGTCATTTTGTAATTTCTCAGTTCTTAGAAAATAAATCTATATTTCCGAGACACTATGCACGTACTGTTTCCCGTTCAAAGTAAGTTATAAAATTATAGATAACATATCTTTTGCAAGCTTTTCGTGTCCTGTTCAGCAGATGTCTAAAGTAAATCAGTTTCTCTTTTTTACTATCTGGTGTCATCTTGTCAAAAGTTATCCCAGAGTAGTGGTTCGTGAAGGAGAAGTGTTGCTAAATTTTGCATAGAAATGAAGTACGTCTTCTGCGTTAGACTTAATCTGTGTTAAATTATCTTCTTAAAATGAAAGTCTGAATCAGGAAAAATGGAAAGATGTTTCTAAGGTAACGGGAACTAGAAGATGTGAATATATTATACTTATATTTCAGAGAAGCTTTTAGTGTTTAAAACTAGATAGGAAATAGTTGGTCTTTACACGAATTAGCTCCTTATCAAGTTTCCATTTCAGTACTAGTAGCATACAAATGCAATTATTGAGGAAAGAAGCTGGCGATGGTTGGGACATGTGCTCCGAATGACTGACAACTCACTACCAAAAAAAGCACTAAGATGGACACCACAGGGGAGCAGAAGTAAGGGTAGACCAAAAGAGACATGGAGAAGAACAACAGAAAGGATGTTGAGCAATAGGGGCTCACCTGGGCAAGAGCAGAAAAAAAGGCGAAAGACAGGCATTTGTGGAAAACCCTTGTGGAAGCCCCATGTGCCCTGGGCACTTAAGGTTCAGAGAGAGAGAAGAGAGAGCATACAAATGACATAAATCCCTTGATGAGGTGGAAAAGCTTGCCGAAACAGGAAAACTTGGCGAAATACCATGCGAGCCCTATGTGACGTTTGATGGCACGGGACAGATGTAGTATGTAAGATTATGCAAACATGATGATACTTTTGTTTTCGTTTTAAATATTTTTTGTTTGTCTTTCCACGTCATACTGAAGTATCGTAAACATTTCCTTAGAACCAACTTAATCAACAGTTTTTTCAAAGAAAGGGCAGGTTCAGCTGTACATGTTGAAACAGCCATGTTGGTTCCTGTTTCCACATAGTATCATTTTTTCTGGGTACAAAATGTCTTAGAAAAGGTCCAGTGAATTCAGCTCTGCATAATTTTATACTTAAATTTAGTGCTGTACCATTTCATACATGAATTTAATACTGTATAACTTCAAACTTGAATTTAGCAGTGTAAAACTCCCCACTTCAGTTAATAACGCAGTATTACTCCATGTTGAATTCAGTACTGTATATTTTCATACTTGAATTCAACACTGTATATTTCCATACTTGAATTCAACACTGTATAACGCCATACTAGAAAGATCCTGTTAGGCATAAACCGAGGAAATTCGTATGTCACCTGTACACATTTTACTGAATTTTCCGCTTCAGACAAGACTAAAAGGGAAAAGGGAAAATTCCCGTTTCCATGCCATTAAAGCATATTGGGGAATAAGGTATTAGGCCCGGATTTTCCGTCATCTTCGGCACATGAAAGTGTGATGTGGTCAGTATCACGCCTGGCCTATTTACCTTCCCAGATTTCTATGGTATCCATTTTTAGAGGCTGGGTCAGCCCAAAGACTAAACATTTTCTATTCCCTATTCCCACCCTTAGAAAAAATACTATTGTATAAAAGTAACCTTTAAAGATCAGCACTTCACCCCCGCTAAGATCAGCACTTCACCCCCGCTAAGAGCAGCACTTCACCCCTGCAAAGATCAGTACTTCATCCCCGCTAAGTTCAGCACTTCACCCCCGCTAAGATCAGCACTTCAACCCCGCTAAGATCAGCACTTCACCCCCGCTAAGAGAAGAATCTTAGATGGCTGCTGAGCTGACTTAATGGCAGCGCGGTTTTTGCTTGAAATGTTTAAACAAAATTATTAATCTTCACCTGAAGATTTCCCTCAAGTTTTTTGTTTTTTTTTAACGCTGATGATTATTTGATAACAGAACTTTAAAACTGTGTTGTAAGCTTCTGTAAAGCAAGCAAATGATTCAGTTTTTTTAAACACTTGTTAGTATAAATGTTCTCTGATATATTTTTATTGCCAATTTTTTTATTAATGTTTTATTTTTATTTCAAGTATTGATTTTTCTATTAAATGTGTTATTTTCTTTATAATTTTATTCAAGTTTTAAATGCTTTTTTAAATTTTAAAATTCATTTCGGTTAATCAGAGCTTTACTTATATTTTTTCTTTAAAAGTTACTAATACCATGGCAGCGGCGGTGGCGCAGTAGATTAGTCACTCGTTCGCCAACCAAACGACGTGGTTTCTATTTCTACTTATCCCACTAGCGGTCAGACCGTGGCTAACCCTCTACCCCCCGCCCCCCTCAAAAGAAAAAGTTTTTGACTTTATAAATAGAGGTTTTTACTCGTATATAGTAGTTTTTTAACTATAAATAGAAGTTTTTTTACTCATATATTGAAGATTCTTACTTATACATACATATATATATATATATAAGTTCTTGGATTTATAAACATAATTCATTTTACTCATAAGTAGATGTTTTCGATTTTATAAATAGAAGTCTTTTTACTCATATATAAAGAGGTTTATGACTTGAAATAGAAGGTTTTTTAACTATAAATAGTAGTTGTTGACTCATATAAAGCTTTGACTTTATAAGTAGAAGATTTTTAATTCATTTATAGAAGTCTTTTTTACTCATATATAGAAGTTTATGACTTTAAAATGAAATCTTTATTCATATATAGAAGTTTTTGACTCATATAGAGGTTCTTGACTTTATAAATATAGGTTTTTGACTCATATATAGGTTCTAAGGACTGTTATAGCCGGAGGTGGGGTGAGGGATACGCTCTCCACTCCAGTTAAATGTCTCCAAGGCGTTCGTCTCAAATAGCCTCTGACAATCAAGTGCAGTTCCTGGCCTTCTCGTGGCGGAACTGTTGAAACAGACAGGAGAAGGGGCGAAAGGTGAATTTCTGGCGCCTGAAAACCAAACGCTTCGGGTAGTTTAGAGTCTTGTTTGGTAGCTCATCTAGGAGAAGAAAAACTCTGATTTAAAACCCGCTGCTGGCGAGGCGAGGTTTTTCAGCTGCCGTGCGTGGGGTGAAACTCCTCCCGGCCAATGAAGAAAACTGCGACTAAGGTTGGCGCGCGCCGCCACCATGGAAGAAGCGAAGGAAATAATTAAGTGAGGTATTCAGTAGTCTTGAGGTCAGGGCTACTCAAATCACGGCACCTCTGCTCTAAAGGCCGGCCACGTCATATATACACCCATACTGGGGCAGATTGCCTAAACTGGCCTAACCGAGGGGTTAAACTGGTGGCGAGATTCTTCGGCTGAAGCGCATGGGGCGAAACTCCTGCCGCCCAGTGAAAAAAATGTTATTAGGATTGCCGTACGGCGCCGCTGTGAAAAAGGTGACGGAAAGAATAAAGTGAAGTTTCATCGCTATGTCCAATAGTCTCGCGGCAAGAGCTACTCATATCATAGCACCTCTTATTTAGAGGCCAGCCACGTCCTATACACACCCATCCTGGTGAAATATGCCTAAACCAGCTTAACCCAGGGGTGAAACTCGATGGCTACGCATATCACGCTGCCTCCGCTCTAGAGGCCGGTCACGTCCTATATTCACCCATACTGGGATAATACGTCTAAACCGGCTTAAGGCAGAATTGAAAGTCACTAGTGTGGAGGATTCGTCCTCCTGGACAAAACTCCGTCCCGATCACCACCAGGAAGGATAACGGCCACGGACACAAAATGCTGAAGTCGGAGACACTGGACCTGGGCAGTCTAGATAAGCAATCACCTCTCACCCGACTGGGATATATTATATCCAAATCACGTTGAGTTTTTCCTGTGAGAAAGTCCAACGCTAGACTGGATGGGCAACCACCTCTCACCCGGAGGGGAAATATTCATATCCAAACCACGGCGAGGTTTTCCGGTGAGAAAGTATAACTCTAGACTAAACTTGTGCAACGAGAACCACAGTGTCATGCAATGCCACTTCTGTGCTCTGAGCTTCCATCCTGAATGAGACTATCGCGAGAACCACAGGAGTAAATTTAGCAGAATCACGGGGCGATCTCGAACGAAGAAGTCTCATAATAGAAATTTCTTTACTCACATATGGAAGATTTTGATATACTTATATTCAAACGCTTTCACTCATAAACAAAAGATTGTGACGTATTGCTTTAAAAAATCTGAACTTGTAAAGATAAATAATCAAAGTGCACATCTCTTGAAATTTAATCCTGTTGTGACTTATATTTTAGAATTCGTATCGGTTTCATTTGGAAGCGAGATTTGGAATGCCAGAATCTACAAGAATTTATACAAGATTATACTTTGTATTTATGCTGCCTTGATGATTACATACTGACACTTAAGAAAATATTTTATTATTAGGCAAACTTTTCTTGACTGTTCAGTTCTGTGATAAAGTTTTATGAGGCCCACTACCTAATTTTTTTAATCAATTTGCACTGCAGAAAACGATTTATTTGGGTTAGTTATCAGTTCTTTTATCTCAGATTCTTTACATATTTTGGATAAAATATACACAAATTTCATTAAAAAGAACTTACAGAAAATTTGGATTTCATGACAGAAATGCATTATTTTAAAAGTGTGCATAAAAAGTTTGAAAGGGAAGCTTTTTTTGTGTGTGTGCTTAATTAGTAGATTTTAATGCGAATTTTAATAAAGTACGTTAAAATAGAAAAAAAGAAGGAGGCAGTTCAAATTTATCTACTTTTGTGTTGCATGTTTGTTTGAGCTTGTCAGCTGTCAGAGCCGCGTAGCAGCTGATAACGTGTAAATTATGACAGTAGAAACAGACAGTTAGGGCTCTATCTTCCTCATACAAGGTAAGGATGGCGACCTTCAGTCTTACACCAGACAGCCATTATATATTTACCGGTTCTTGTTGATGGTAAATTCAAACTGTTTGCTCCTCCTGTAAAAGTGTATTAGAAAGAGTATTCAAATTGTGGGAAATCAAATCTTACAACATTATGTAACAAAACATGCATAACGTAGCTAGAGGATATATATATATATATATATATATATATATATATATATATATATATATATACACACATACACACACGAGGGTCACACCGAATGTTGTGAGAAAAACAGTTTTAAAAATCAGATTTTATAAACTGAGAAAATATAAATGTATCACTTTAAGCTGCCACCTTTGCACCCCATGTTGAGGTCACATGACGTCACCATCATGAAAAAGTTACAAGAAAGGACATAGCGGATAAATTTGAAATTAACGTTTCGACTGTATCAAAGGGTGGGCAGCAATTTCTGAAGGAAGTGTCACATTTGATCAGTCCGTTTCAGCTAATGACGGCTTGCTATCAATGGAAAAGTATTCAGTCGCTAGTTGCAATAAAAGCGTGACAACGCGGAGCAGAAACAAAATGGAGGGTGCTGAAGTTTCGTTTCGTTAACGTGCTGTTACTGAGTTCCTCGTTAAAGAGGAAATCCCCGCTGCTGAAATTCACCAAAGACTTCAGTTTGCTTATGGAGATGTGTGTATGGGTGCTAACAGTGTTAGGAGGTGAGTGAAAAATTTCAAAGATGGAAACACGAGCATCCAAGATTTGCCTCCCAGCGGTCGCCCTCGAACTGCCTCCACTGAACGCAACGTGGAAAGGGTTGATAACATCATTAAACGAGACAGGCTTGTCACAGTATCTGAAATTGCTGTGTAATTTTGGAATTGGACACAATACAAGAAATGAGTGAAACCTTAGGCTATAGAAAAGTTTGTGCCCGCTGCGTCCCAAGTTTGTTTACTGGAGATCACAAAGCTGTGAGAAAAACCATCACTCAAGACCTTCTGGAAAATTCTTCCACACCCTGCCTTTAGCCCTGACCTGGCACCCAGTGATTACCATCTTTTCCGTTTTGTGATAGAACAAATGCGAGGCCATCACTACGACACAGGAAGAACGTCAAGAAAGCAGCGCGTCCGTGCCTTGGGTCAGCTGGAACGGAATTCTACCGGGAGGGTATTTTCAAACTTACAGAGCGATGGAAAAAATGTGTACAGAGAAATGGAGATTATGTTGAAAAGTGTAGAAAAGGATTCAGATTAAAGTGATGCATTTATATTTTCTCTTTCAATAAATTGTGATTAAAAAAAATATTTCGTCACGATTTTCGGTATGGCCCTTGTATGTCAGTCACATGGTGAGAAGAAACAGTCAGAGAATACCCAACCAAGCTATCAAGTGGAACACAACAGGCCGAAGAAAAAGAGGTCGACCACGTGAAACTCTAAAGAGGACATTGTTAAAAGAGGCCAAATTAGTAGGCATAAAATCCCTTGATGAAGTTGAAAACAGGGAAACTACTAACCGAGCTGTATGTGATATTTAACAGCACGGGAAGTTGGATGTAAGATGTTACATATATATATATATATATATATATATATATATATAAATGAAATCGTGGGAATTGCCCCAGAAAGAGTCCGTGAGCTTATGTAGGTGTAGATCAACCGCTGTTGTTGATCATTTGAAACAAAAACTCGTGGAAGGCACATCTAAGTCTGAAAATATCGCACGTCGAGACTTGACTGAATATTGTTTCGCAAGCACTTATTAATATAATATAAGAGGACATTGTTAAGAGAAGCCAGTTTAGTGGGCATAACATCCCTTAATGAAGTTGAAAAACTCACCGAAAACAGGAAAACGTGACAAACAACTATGCGAGCCCTATATGACGTTTAACGGCACGGGAAGGATGTAAGATGTAAGAAGCAATTATTATTAATACTGATTCTTATTATAAATACTAACTCTTATTATTAATACTGATTCTTATTATAAATACTAACTCTTATTATTAATACTGATTCTTATTATAAATACTAACTCTTATTATTAATACTGATTCTTATTATAAATACTAACTCTTATTATTAATACTGAATCTTATTATAAATACTAACTCTTATTATTAATACTGATTCTTATTATAAATACTAACTCTTATTATTAATACTGATTCTTATTATAAATACTAACTCTTATTATTAATACTGAGACCCCGACATAGTGTTGCCAGCTCTAGCGGGAGAAGGTCCACTATTTATGAAAGTGAAGGGGGAGAAATAATAAAGATATACTTTTTTTGACTGATAAAAATATTGAAAATATCTGAGCTGTCTCGTTTTGAGAGTAATTTGACGCTTTAATGGCTGTTTAAAGAAAATTAATATCTAGTATATATTGTGTAAAGTGTATGTGTATGCACGTTTTCATTAATATAGCTTGATATTCAGAGTTGGTAGCACTGAAACCAGTAAATGACTGAGCACTGACTCGAAGGTATGCACGTGCCCAACAATTTCTTCTTCTTTCCATCATGGTTGGAAAATCAAGAAGATACCCCATAGTCCTCCATACGTGTCTTTTGTTCTCTCAAGTATGATTCACATCGCTTCATTCTGTATCCTTTCTTAAATAAACTGGTTTGCTAGCTGAAGTTTTTAGTTGTGTATTGCACATCCAAGTTTAATAGGCCACTGTACGAGTAGTACATTAGGGGGCACTGAGAATGTGGCCTGGGAGAAAATGAGGCCGAAGTATGACCAAGCCTGGGAAACTCTGGATTAGTCCATCATACTTGTATGTTGAAGTATAAGCAAGCACGATTTATGTTGTTAGGTACCAAGGTAAAAAAAAAGCTGACATAATTAGAAGACAGGACTTTCTCGTCATAGTAACGCCAAGATGACCTGTACTACAAATGAATCAGTAAAAGGGCCGGCATGGCACCATTAAAGAAGAATTTTTGTTGTGTATGATGTACTGGTCACGTTTTGTGCTTATATTGCCATCAATTCTGTTACTTCTCAATATCTTCTCCTGAGAGGATCTTCTAACTATTCCAACACCTGGAATCAACTAGGAGGTCACTGAACTATACGTAAAGTAACTATACAACACAAGTTCTCAACATTCTACACACACATTGTGTCCTTAGCCACACGACAGAATGAAGACTCAATCATTCCACAGCTGTCCTTGGCCACACGACAGAATGAAGACTCAGTCATTCCACAGCTGTCCTTGGCCACACGACAGAATGAAGACTCAGTCATTCCACAGCTGTCCTTGGCCGCACGACAGAATGAAGACTCAGTCATTCCACAGCTGTCCTTGGCCACACGACAGAATGAAGACTCAGTCATTCCACAGCTGTCCTTGGCCACACGACAGAATGAAGACTCAGTCATTCCACAGCTGTCCTTGGCCACACGACAGAATGAAGACTCAGTCATTCCACACTGTCCTTGGCCACACGACAGAATGAAGACTCAGTCATTCCACAGCTGTCCTTGGCCACACGACAGAATGAAGACTCAGTCATTCCACAGCTGTCCTTGGCCACACGACAGAATGAAGACTCAGTCATTCCACAGCTGTCCTTGGCCACACGACAGAATGAAGACTCAGTCATTCCACAGCTGTCCTTGGCCCCACGACAGAATGAAGACTCAATCATTCCACAGCTGTCCTTGGCCCCACGACAAGGCCACGAGAAGGCCAGGAGCTGCACTTGACTCTCAGACGCTATTTGAGACGAAAGCCTTGGAGACATTTAACTGGAGTAGAGAGCGTATTCCTCACCCCACCTCCGGCTATAACAGTCCTTAGAACCTATATATGAGTCAAAAACCTATATTTATAAAGTCAAGAACTTCTATATGACGTCAAAAACGTCTATATATGAATAAAGATTTCATTTTAAAGTCATAAACTTCTATATACGAGAAAAAAAGACTTCTATAAATAAATAAAAAAACTAATACTTATAAAGTCAAAGCTTTATATGAGTCAACAACTTCTAGTTATAGTTAAAAAACCTTTTATTTCAAGTAATAAACCTCTATATATGAGTAAAAAAACTTCTATTTATAAAGTCAAAAACATCTACTTATGAGTAAAATGAATTCTGTTTATGAAGCCAAGAACTTATATATATATATATGAGTAAAAATCTTCAATATATGAGTAAAAAAACTTCTATTTATAGTTTAAAAAAACTACTATATACGAGTAAAATCCTCTATTTATAAAGTCAAAAACTTTTTTTTTGGGGGGGGGGGGGTGGGGGTGATGGAGGGCTAACCACGGTATGACCGCTACTGCGATAAGTAGAAATCGAAACCACGTCGTTTGGTTGGCGAACGAGTGACTAATCTACTGCGCTACCGCGGCTGCCGTGGTATTAGTAACTTTTAAAGAAAAATATAAGTAAAGCTCTGATTAACCGAAATGAATTTTAAAATTTAAAAAAGCATTTAAAACTTGAATAAAATTATAAAGAAAATAACACATTTAATAGAAAAATCAATACTTGAAATAAAAATAAAACATTAATAAAAAAATTGGCAATAAAAATATATCAGAGAACATTTATACTAACAAGTTTTAAAAAAAACTGAATCATCTGCTTGCTTTACAGAAGCTTACAACACAGTTTTAAAGTTCTGTTATCAAATAATCATCAGCGTTAAAAAAAACAAAACTTGAGGGAAATCTTCGGGTGAAGGTTAATAATTTTGTTTAAACATTTCAAGCAAAAACTGCGCTGCCATTAAGTCAGCTCAGCAGCCATCTAAGATTCTGCTCTTAGCGGGGGTGAAGTGCTGATCTTAGCGGGGGTGAAGTGCTGATCTTAGCGGGGGTGAAGTGCCGCTCTCAGCGGGGATGAAGTGCTGATCTTAGTGGGGGTGAAGTGCTGATCTTAGCGGGGATGAAGTGCTGATCTTAGCTGGGGTGAAGTGCTGATCTTAGCGGGTCTGAAGTGCTGATCTTAGCAGGGGGAAGTGCTGAACTTAGCGGGGATGAAGTACTGATCTTTGCGGGGGTGAAGTGCAGCTCTTAGCGGGGGTGAAGTGCTGATCTTAGCGGGGTGGAAGTGCTGATCCTAGCGGGGGTGAAGTGCTGATCTTAGCAGGGGTGAAGTGCTGATCTTTAAAGGTTACATTTTTATACAATAGTATTTTTTCTAAGGGTGGGAATAGGGAATAGAAAATGTTTAGTCTTTGGGCTGACCCAGCCTCTAAAAATGGATACCATAGAAATCTGGGAAGGTAAATAGGCCAGGCGTGATACTGACCACATCACACTTTCATGTGCCGAAGATGATGGAAAATCCGGGCCTAATACCTTATTCCCCAATATGCCTTAATGGCATGGAAACGGGAATTTTCCCTTTTCCCTTTTAGTCTTGTCTGAAGCGGAAAATTCAGTAAAATGTGTACAGGTGACATACGAATTTCCTCGGTTTATGCCTAACAGGATCTTTCTAGTATGGCGTTATACAGTGTTGAATTCAAGTATGGAAATATACAGTGTTGAATTCAAGTATGGAAATATACAGTGTTGAATTCAAGTATGAAAATATACAGTACTGAATTCAACATGGAGTAATACTGCGTTATTAACTGAAGTGGGGAGTTTTACACTGCTAAATTCAAGTTTGAAGTTATACAGTATTAAATTCATGTATGAAATGGTACAGCACTAAATTTAAGTATAAAATTATGCAGAGCTGAATTCACTGGACCTTTTCTAAGACATTTTGTACCCAGAAAAAATGATACTATGTGGAAACAGGAACCAACATGGCTGTTTCAACATGTACAGCTGAACCTGCCCTTTCTTTGAAAAAACTGTTGATTAAGTTGGTTCTAAGGAAATGTTTACGATACTTCAGTATGACGTGGAAAGACAAACAAAAAATATTTAAAACGAAAACAAAAGTATCATCATGTTTGCATAATCTTACATACTACATCTGTCCCGTGCCATCAAACACATAGGGCTCGCATGGTATTTCGCCAAGTTTTCCTGTTTCGGTAAGCTTTTCCACCTCATCAAGGGATTTATGTCATTTGTATGCTACTAGTACTGAAATGGAAACTTGATAAGGAGCTAATTGACTTGTGGAGATAATTTTGAAAATGATGATCAGGTTGAAGATTTTGAGGGTTGGTGCAAAGAACAAACTGGAGTGTTTGCAGAACTCACGAAGGAATGTGATAATAGAGTATTACTTTTTAATAATACTACAAAAGATGAGAGAAAAAAGTGTGATCAAATAGAAAAGCTGCTCAAGATGGTGGATAGCTTAAGTTCTCGAGGTCACAGATACACAGATGAAAATTTTACAAGGGCCAGAGAAGCGAGAGAAAGGCGCATACTAGAAGCAAAGGAGCCAGTGATTCGTGAGGAAACAATGACAGAAATAAGTCTGATTATGTTCAAAGTTCAGGACTTACAAGAACAAGATGACCTGAAAATGAAAATCGAGTCTCTTGAAGATCTCCTGATACGGGCTGAGAATTTGTGCCATAGCATCTCCTCACAAGATCGTGGGACCGGTGTTTTTCATGATTTATGTGAGACCGTGAAGTCGACACACAGAACTGTGAGTGAGGAGATCAAATTCTCCTACAGAATGTTGAAAGAAAGAGAAATAATTACGAAGCGAGAAGAAGAAACTAAAAGGATCTTGGAAGAAGAACTAAAAAAACAAAAAGAGGAATTTGAAGAAAGACTAAGAGAAGAACGTTTAAAAGAAGAAGAACGCAGAAAGATCGAACAGGAACAAGAGAAGAAGCGACATGAAGCAGAAGAACAGAGACAGAAAGAGATGAAAAACTTTGAAAGAAACCTACAGAAAGAACTGGAAGAAGAACAAAAGAAACTGAAAAAAAAGATGGAAGAATTGGAAAAGAAATACCAGGAAATGAAATCCAAAGACAATGAAGGTTTATTTAAGAAGGTTAGAGACACTTCCTCCTTTGTGTTCCAATGAATTACATCTTGGTTTTCTTAAATATCACCAGACCAGGAACCTGACCACACAAGTGCGTTATTTCGGTTTAAAAAATATAACCTGAGAACATGGCATCAGACAGTCCAACATTAACGTGTTCAGCTCCAGTCATATATAACATGTCCAGCACATCTAGAAGCTTATGAAATGTGTCTGAAGCATTGTTCAAGTTCACTGCGCATACAAACTATTAACAATGTTATGTTGAAACAGAAATGAACATATTGTTCGGACAAAAAAAATTATATATGTTCTCAGAATACTAATACGAATAATGTTGTCCGGCCATGATGATTAATATTGTTTAAAAAAACATGACTCGAAGAAAGTTTCTTCTGACATGCACGACAGAGTCCAGTGAACAGCGCCATATACATTTATTCAGCTGGTAAACAACACTTATATTTAAATGTAATTTTTTATGATTCAAAATGATGATCTGTTGTCTCTAATTAAAGTTATTTTGCTGCCATGGTTTTAAAATGTGTTTTAAAATGTTCTAAAATACGTTTAATATTTGAAAAAAATACAGAGTTTTTTTGCACAAGACAAATCTGGCCTCAATTTGTTGTGGGAAATGACGTGATATCTTATTTTTAACGTTTGTAGCAGTTTGAAACTATGAACTACCAACAATAGAACAAAACCAAGTAAATGCAGTTATTTCATTTAAAAAACTGTAAAGACACTTGGGACGATTCATTCATTCATTTGCATGTCCCTTGCGGAACTTTGCCTCCCTAACAGCTCTCCTGTAGGCTTCTCGGTTGTGAGCAAGATGGCCTGCTGCTGCGTCAATTTGCAGATCGTCAACGATTTCTTGCAGCCATCTTCGCCTTGGTCTTCCTCTCTTTCTTGTTCCCATTATGTACCCTTCTTCCAAGCATGTCTTCTCTAGATTATCAAGATGTTTATTGTGTCCAAAATATTTAAGTTTTCTCTCTTTAATCCTCTTTACTAGCCAGCCTTCTTCAATATTAAGCTCTTGTAGTATAGATATATTTGTTCTTTTTTGTGTCCATGATATTTGAAGAACTCTTCTGTAGCATTTACATTCAAAGGCATTTATGTGTTTCTCAGGTGTTTTATTAAGTGTCCAGGTCTCACAGGCATATGTTGCGATGGGAAAGATGCATGCCCTTAAAACTCTTATTTTTGTAGTTCTCTCTGTTCCTCTCCACAGATTCTTTATTTGTTTTACTTTCTGAAGAGCAATAGATGTCCTCCTTTAATTTCCCTCATTGTATCTCCGTTATTAGTTAGCAGTGATCCAAAATATTCAAAACTCTCCACTTCCTCAAGTTTTTCCTCACAGATATATATTTCAGATGCCATGTTTGTTTTGTCAGTTGTCATCAATTTAGTTTTCTTTGCATTAAGATAGAGGTTCTGCTCTTAACTGTTCTTACGGACTGACATAATTAGTTTTTCATTCCTTTTTTTTTGTGTTTTGGACAGTCATGGACCCCTTGTTTTATGTCAAACCAAGTTGTTGTTTCACCATTTATTCTTACTGCTGCTTGTTGGTCTAGATACAGCAGTGATGTTAATTGTATGAAATGTGTTGGAAATCCCATTTTCTCCGTTATTTCTCAAAGTTTCTGGTGTTGTACACAATCAAATGTCTTTGAGTAGTCTATAAAGGATAAATATAGATTCACATTAAACTCTCTGCATTTCTCTATTATTAATTTTATATCGAATATATGATCTCTTGATTCCTCTTCCTTGCCTGAAACCAGCTTGGACCATATTGACTTCTTCTTCTATTTTCTTACGAAGTCTACCCATTATGATTTTTAACAGAATTTTACTGGCATGACTAATCAGGGCAACAGTTCTGGGACGATTCATTGTAGATTAATTGTAGATTAATTGTAATGAACGGAAGAAAAAAAATATTGGATTGGCTTGATTCGCTGAAGAAAATAATATAAATGTCATTTTATAATTTCTCAGTATTTAGAAAATAAATCTATATTTCCGAGACACTATGCACGTACTGTTTCCTGTTCAAAGTAAGTTATAAAATTATAGATAACATTTTTCGTGTCCTGTTCAGCAGATGTCTAAGATAAATCAGTTTCTCTTTTTTATTATATGGTGTCATCTTGTCAAAAGTTATCCCAGAGTAGTGGTTCGTGAAGGAGAAGTGTTGCTAAATTTTGCATAGAAATGAAGTACATCTTCTGCGTTAGACTTAATCTGTGTTAAATTATCTTCTTAAAATGAAAGTCTCAATCAGGAAAGATGGAAAGATGTTTCTAAGGTAATGGGAACTAGAAAATGTGAATATATTATATTTGTATTTTAGAGAAGCTTTTATTGTTTAAAACTTGATAGGAAATAGTCTGTCTTTACATGGATTAGCTCCTTATGAAGTTACCATTTTAGTACTAGTAGTATACAAATGACATAAATCCCTTGATGAGGTTGAAAAGCTCGAGGAAAACAGGAAAACTTGGCGAACTACCATGCGAGCCCTATGTGACGTTTGATGGCACGGGACAGACGTAGTATGTAAGATTACGCAAACATGATGATACTTTTGTTTTCGTTTTAAATATTTTTTGTTTGTCTTTCCACATTATACTGAAGTATAGTAAACATTTCCTTAGAACCAACTTAATCAACAGTTTTTTTCAAAGAAAGGGCAGGTTCAGCTGTACATGTTGAAAGCGCAATGTTGCTTCCTGTTTCCACATAGTATTATTTTTGCTGGCTACAAAATGGCTTAGAAAAGGTCCAGTGAATTCAACTTTGCATAATTTCATACATGAATTTAATACTGTATAATTTCAAACTTGAATTCAGCGGTGTAAAACTCACTACTTAAGTTAATAAAACAGTATAACTCCATGTTGAATTCAGTACTGTATATTTCCATACTTGAATTCAACACTGTATATTTCCATACTTGAATTCAACACTTTATAACGTCATACTAGAAAGATCTGCTAGGCCTAAACCGAGGAAATTGGTATTTCACCTGTACACATTTTACTGAATTTTCTGCTTCAGACAAGACCAAAAATGAAAAGGGAAAATTCCCGTTCGCATGCCATTAAGGCATACTGGGGAATGAGGTGTTCGGCCCGTATTTTCCATGACCTTCGGCACATGAAAATCTGATGTGGTCAGTATCACCCCTGGCCGCTTTACCTTCCCAGGTTTCTCTGCTACCCATTTTTAGAGGCTGGGTCAACCCAAAGACTAAACATTTTCTATTCCCCTTCCCCTCCCCACTTAGAAAAAAAACTATTGTATAAAAATGCAACCTATAAAGAGCAGCACTTCACCCCCGCTAAGATCAGCACTTCACCCCCGCTAAGATCAGCACTTCACCCCCGCTAAGAGCAGCACTTCACCCCCGCTAAGATCAGCACTTCACCCCCGCTAAGAGCAGCACTTCACCCCTGCTAAGAGCAGCACTTCACCCCCGCTAAGATCAGCACTTCACCCCCGCTAAGATCAGCACTTCACCCCCGCTAAGAGCAGCACTTCACCCCCGCTAAGAGCAGCACTTCACCCCCGCTAAGATCAGCACTTCACCCCCGCTAAGATCAGCACTTCACCCCCGCTAAGAGCAGCACTTCACCCCCGCTAAGATCAGCACTTCACCCCCGCTAAGATCAGCACTTCACCCCCGCTAAGATCAGCATCTTCGATGGCTGCTGAGCTGATTTATTGGCACACGGTTTTTCCTTGAAATGTGTTTTAAAAGATTGTTAACCTTCACCTGAAGATTTCTTTCAAGTTCTTGTTTTTAACGCTTATGATTATTTGATAACAGAACTTTAAAACTGTGTTGTAAGCTTCTGTAAAGCAAGCAAATGATTCAGTTTTTAAAAAAATGTGTTACGTATAAATGTTCTCTGATATATTTTTATTGTCAATTTTTATATTATTGTTTTATTTTTTATTTCAATGATTAATTTTTCTATTAAATGTGTTATTTTCATTATAATTTTATTCAATGCTATTTTAAATTTTAAAATTCATTTCGGTTAATCAGATTTTTACTTACATTTTTTTCTTTAAAAGTTACTAATACTACGGCAGCCGCGGTGGCGCAGTAGATTAGTCACTCGTTCGCCAACCAAACGGCGTGGTTTCGATTTCTACTTATCGCAGTAGCGGTCAGACCGTGGCTAGCCATCCACCACCCCCCCCCCTCAAAAAAGTTTTTGACTTTATAAATAGAGGTTTTTACTCGTATATACTAGTTTTTAAACTATAAATAGAAGTTTTTTTACTCATATATTGAAGATTTTTACTCATGTATATATAAAAGTTCTTGGCTTTATAAATAGAATTCATTTTACTCATAAGTAGATGTTTTCGACTTTATAAATAGAAGTTTTTTTACTCATACATGAAGGTTTATGACTTGAAATAGAAGGTTTTTTAAAACTATAAACAGTAGTTGTTGTCTCATATAAAGCTTTGACTTTATAAGTTGAAGTTTTTTTTATTCATTTATAGAAGTTTTTTTACTCATATATAGAAATTTATGACTACAAAATGAAATCTGTATTCATATATAGACGTTTTTGACTCATATAGAAGTTCTTGACTTTATAAATATAGGTTTTTGACTCATATAGAAGTTCTTGACTTTATAAATATAGGTTTTTGACTCATATATAGGTTCTAAGGACTGTTATAGCCGGAGATGGGGTGAGGGATACGCTCTCCACTTCAATTAAATGTCTCTAAGGCGATCGTCTCAAACAGCCTCTGACAGTCAAGTGCAGCCCCTGGCCTTCTCGTGGCGGAACTGCTCAAACTGACAGGAGAAGGGGCGAAAGGTGAATATCTGGCGACTGAAAACCAGATGCTTCGGGTAGTTTAGAGTCTTGTTTGGTAGCTGACCTAGGAGAAGGAAAACTCTGATTTAAAACCTGCTGTTGGCGAGGCGAGGTTTTTCAGCTGCCGTGCGTGGGGTGAAACTCCTCCCAGGCAATGAAGAAAAATGCGACTAAGGTTGCCGCGCGGCGCCACCGTGGAAGAAGTGAAGGAAAGGATTAAATGAAGTATTCAGTAATCTTCAGGGCTACTCAAATCACGGCACCTCTGTTCTAGATGGCCGCCACGTAATATATACGCCCATACTGGGGCAGATTGTCTAAACTGGCCTAACCCAGGGGTTAAATTGCTGGCGAGATTCTTCGGCCAATGATGAAAATGTGATTAGCGTTACCGTACGCGCCGCTGTGAAAAAGGTGATGGAAAGGATAAAGTGAAGTTTAATCGGTATGTCCAATAATCTCGCGGTAAGAGCTACTCAAACCATGGCACCTCTTCTTTAAAGGCCGGCCACGTCCTATATATGCCCATACTGGAGAAATATGTCTAAACCAGCTTAACCCAGGGGTGAAACCCGATGGCTACGCGTATCACGGTGCCTCCGCTCTAGAGGCAGGTCACGTCCTATATTTATCCATACTGGGATAATACGCCTAAACCGGCTTACGCCAGGATTGAAAGTCACTAGTGGGGAGGATTCGTCCTCTTGGACAAAAGCTCAGTCCCGATCACCACCAGAAAGGGTAGCGGCAAAGGCCACAAAATGCTGAATTTGGAGACACTGAACCAGGGCAGTCTAGATAGGCAATCACCTCTCATCCTACTGGGATATATTATATCCAAATCACGTTGAGGTTTTCCGGTGAGAAAGTCCAACGCTAGACTGGATTGGCAACCACCTCTCACACGGAGGGGAAATATTCATATCCAAACCATGTCGAGGTTTTCCGGTGAGAAAGTATAAGTGTAGACTAAACTTGTGCAACGAGAACCACAGTGTCATGCATTGCCACTTCTGTGCTCTGAGTCTCCATCCTGAATGAGACTATCGCGAGAACCACACGAGTAAATTTAGCAGAATCACGGGGGCGATCTTGGTTGTAGAAGTGAAAGGAGAAGAAGAAGAAGAAGAAGACTCATAATAGAAGTTTCTTTTCTCACATATGAAGATTTTGTTATACTTATATTCAAACGCTTTCACTCATGAACAAAAGATTGTGACCTATTGCTTAAAAATTTCTGAAAATGTAAAGATAAATAATCTAAGTGCACATCTCTTGAAATTTAATCCTGTTGTGACTTATATTTTAGAATTCGTATGGGTTTCATTTGAAAGCGAGATCTGGAATGCCAGAATCTACAAGAATATTTACACAAGATTATTCTTTGCATTTATGCTGCCTTGATGATTATATACTGATACTTAAGAAAGTGTTTTATTATTAGGCAAACTGTTTATTGATTGTTCAGTTCTGTGTCAAACCTAGTGTTTTTTTTTAAAATCAATTTGCACTGCAGAAAACGATTTATATGGATTAGTAATCAGTTCTTTTATTACAGTTTCTTTATATATTTTGGATAAAATATACACAAATTTCATTAAAAAGAACTTACAGAAAGTCTGGATTTCATGACAGAAATGTATTATTTTAAAACTGTGCATGAAAAGTTTGACAGGGAACCTATTTTTGTGTGTGCTTAATTAGTAGATTTTATTGGGATTTTAATAAAGTACGTTAAAATAGAAAAAAGAAGGAGGCAGTTCAAATTGATCTACTTTTGTGTTGCATGTTTGCTTCAGTTTGCCAACTGTCAGAGTCGCGTAGCAGCTGATAATGTTTAAATTATGACAGTAGAAACAGACAGTTAGGGCTCTATCTTTCTCATACAAAGTAAGGATGGCGACCTTCAGTCTTACACCAGACAGCCACTAGAGATTTACAAGTTCTAGTTGACGTTAAATTCAAACTGTTTGCTCCTCCATGTAAAAATGAATTAGATAGAGAAGATACACTGTGGGAAATCTAATCTTACAACTTTATGTAACAAAACATGGATAACGTAGATGGAGGATATATGTATACACACACACACACATACATGGGTCCTACTGAAAGTCAAAAGCAAAACGTTTTTAAAAATCAGATTTTATAGATTCAGAAAATATAAATGTATCACCTTAAACTGCACCTACAAGAAAGGATATAGCAGATAAATTTGAAATTGACGTTTCAACGGTATCGAAGGGTGGGCAGCAATTTTTGAAGGAAGTGTCACATTTGATCAGTCCATTTCAGCTGATGACGGCTTGCTATCAACGGAGAAGTATTCAGTGGAAGAGACTTCCTTAGTTGCCATAAAAGTGTGACCACTCGGAGCAGAAACAAAATGGCGGGTGCTGAAGTTTCGTTTCGTAAACGTGCTGTTATTGAGTTCCTCGTTAAAGAGGAAATCCCAGCTGTTGAAATTCACCAAAGACTTCAATTTGTTTATGGAAATGTGTGTATGGGTGCTAACAGTTTTAGGAGGTTTGTGAAACATTTCAAAGATTGAAACACGAGCATCCAAGATATGCATCGCAGCCGTCGCCCTCGATCTGCCTCTACTGAACGCAAAGTGGAAAGGGTTGACGACATCATTAAAGAAGACATACGTGTCACAGTATCTGAAATCGCTGTGTAATTTTGGAATTGGACACAATACAGAAAATGATTGAAACCCTAGGCTATAGAAAAGTGTGTGCCCGCTGGGTCCCAAGTTTGTTTACGGGAGATCACAAAGTTGTGAGAAAAACCATCACTCAAGACCTTCAGGGAAATTCTTCCACACCCTGCCTATAGCCCCGACCTGGCACCCAGTGATTACCATCTTTTCGGTTTTGTGAAAGAACAAACGCGAGGCCATCAGTACGACACAGGAGAGAACGTTCAGAAAGCAGTGCGTCTGTGCCTTGGGTCAGCTGGAACGGAATTCTACCGGGAGAGTATTTTCAAACTTGCAGAGCGATGGGGAAAATGTGTACAGAGAAATGGAGATTATGTTGAAAAGTGAAGAAAAGGATGTAGAATAAGGTGATACATTTATATTTTCTCTTTCTCTAAATTTTGATTTAAAAAAATTTTCCCCCACGATTTTCTGTCTGACCCTCGTATGTCAGTCACGTGTTCAGAAGAAACAGTCAGAGAATGCCACAAAAAGCTATGAAGTGGAACACAACAGACCGAAGAAAAAGAGGTCGACCATGTGAAGCTCTAAAGATGACATTGTTAAGAGAGGTCAAATTAGTAGGCATAAAATCCCTTGATGAGGTCGAAAAGCTGGTCGATAACAGGAAAACATATGTGACATTTAACGGCACGGGAAGGATGTAAGATGTAAGAAGCACTGATTATAAATACTTAATCTTATTATAAATACTAACTCTTATTATTAATACTGAGACCCCAACATAGTGCTGCCAGCTCTAGCGGGAGAAGGTCCACTATTTATAAAAATGTAGGGGAATAAGTAATAAAGATATGGTTTTTTGCCTGATAAAAATATTGAAAATACCTGAATGTATTGTGTAAAGTGTATGTGTATGCACGTTTTCATTAATATAGCTTGATATTCAGAGTTGGCAGCACTGAAACCAGTAAATGACTGAGAATTGACTCGAAGGTATGCACGTGCTCAACAATTTCTTCTTCTGTCCATCATGGTTGGAAAATCAAGAAGATACCTCATAGCCCTGCATACGTGTCTTTTGTTCTCCCAAGTATGATTCACATCGCTTCATTCTGTATACTTTCTTAAATAAACTGGTTTGGTAGCTGAAGTTTTTAGTTGTGTATTGCACATCCCGGTTTAATAGGCCACTGTACGAGTAGTACATTAGGGGCGCTGAGAATGTGGCCTGGGAGAAAATGAGGCCGAAGTATGACCAAGCCTGGGAAACTCTGGATTAGTCCATCGAATGTTAAAGTATTTCATATTATCATAGGACTAAAGACCAGCGTAGGAAAGGCAAAGTTAGTGAAGCAAAATGTGAACGACAGAAATGTACTCAAGAGTAGATAGCAAATTAGTTGAGGAGGTCAATGAATTTTTATATATTGGCAATAGAGTAGTAGAAAATGGAGACAGCACAGAGGACATCAGCACCAGACTTAATAGAGCAAACCAGGCTTTTGCAATGCTGCAGACTATATGGAAATAAAAAAATAAGTATGAATACGAAAATCAGGATATTTAAGAGTAAAATTATAAGCATAATATTCTATGGAAGTGAATGCTGGAAAATCACCAAAACCATAGAAAACAAGTTGAATTTTTTTGCAGACTAAATGTTTACGAAGAATTAGAAAAATATTGTGGGAAAACACCATAAGAAATAACATCTTGTTGCCACAAATGCAGATGAAGCCACTGACAACAATTATTAAGGAAAGACTCTGGCAACGGTTGGGACATGTGCTCCGAATGACTGACAACTCACTATCAAAAATAGCACTAAGATGGACACCACAGGGGAACAGAAGTAAGAGTAGAGCAAACGAGACATGGGGAAGAACAGCAGAGAGGATGTTGAGCAATAGAGGGCTCACCTGGGCAAGAGCAGAAAAAAAGGCAAAGGACAGGCATTTGTGGAAAATCATTGCGGAAGCCGCATGTGCCATGGGCACTTAAGATTCAGAAAGAGAGAGATAGAGAGAGATAGAGAGAGAGAGAGAGAGATAGAGAGAGAGAGAGACAAAGAGACAGAGAGAGAGAGAGAGATTCCACATTCCACTTCTTGTCAAGTGGAACAGAGCAGGCCGAAGAAAAAGAGGCAGACCACCGAAAACTCTAAAGAGGACATTGTTAACAGAGGCCAAATTAATAGGCATAAAATCCCTTGATGAAGTTGAAAAAATAGGAAAAATTAGCGAACTACCCTGCGAGCCCTATATGATGTTTAACGGCACGGAAGGAGATAATATTTAAAATAAGATACTTGTCAAAGCCACATAGTATTATAGTTCTGACACAGAAATCTCCTTCATTGACTCCTTCGGATTTATGTTTTTTGCAGCTGTGATGATCTTAAAACCTTTACTTATAGCAGTTTGGAGTTGGCTACAGCAGGTTTCTAAAAGACCCAAAGTGAACCCATGAAGCGGGATCCTTTGTATGATCTACCACTTCTGCTTTACATAGCACGCTCATACACTGGTTCTGTGTCTTTATCATTGTTTCCTTCGCTCCCAAAAATACTTCTAAGAAACGGTTAATTAAAATTATCAGCAGTTTTGCCTATAAAATGCCTTTAAATTCTTTACATTTCTTTGATATAAAATTTGTTCTTTGATATACCTGGAACTGAGAGTTATTGTTTTAATATTTATATCATTAATACACAGGTTGAAGATGAAGTCTTTGCTTGATTTCAAACATTTGTTATACAAAAACTAAACTAGATAAAGACATGTTTGTGAACCATAGCTAATATGCTAGCGTCAGGGTTAGCTAAACATAGATGATATGCTAGAGGCAGGGTTAGCGAACTATAGCTGATATGCTAGCGTCAGGGTTAGCGAACCATAGCTGATATGCTAGCGTTAGGGTCATTGAACAATAGGTGAACAAGACCCTCTCCCACCTTTCCGCGTTACCCCCAGTAACAGGCCAACCCGGCTAACTGGGTATTGACCGCCATAGTCCCCATGGTGGTGGAGTCAGCTAAGAAACATTGCACACAGTCCATCTCTTGCTTTTAATCTGTACTCCGAGATTGAAAAAATAGCCGCCATAACCTGCTCCCACGCTGATACGATGCTGTGCCTCAGCAAATCCACAGCATCGGCTGCGAAGAACACCAGCTCGCAGTTACAGGGAGATTGCACAAACAAACAAAACAGTGTACCCCATTTAAAAAGAAAGGTCAAGAGGTGAAATGTCGGTGAAAGTGATGGACATGTTGTTGGGACATCCCTCCCAGTTCACTGTAAAGTTTGTATTCAAGAACTGACCAACAACTGACTCACAAGATGGCGGTGCATCATTTTGCTGGAAAACTACCAACGGCTGAAACTCCTGCTTTTTCAATTCTACTTATTCCTCCTAACTTCTCCTCCTCCTTCTGTTTCTTCTCCTTCTTATTTTTCTTATTTTTCTTCTACTTCTTCTCATACTTCTTCACCTTCATCTTCTTCTCATACTTCTTCTTCTTCTTCTTCATCTTCTTCTTATTCTTCTTTTTTTCTTCTTCTTTTTTCTTCTTCTTCTTCTTTTTCTTCTTCTTCTTTTTTTTCTTTTATGCTTCTTCTTCTTCCTCTTCTTCTTCTTCTACATCTCATACTTCTTCTTCTTCCTCACTTTCCAAGCCATTAAGGGTCACTGCTGAAGAAAATGTTTGCCTTCCCTCCTCTCTCTATTACTCTATTTTCTCTCTGCAGTTGGTGACTCCAAATTCTTGCATATGTTCGTCTGAGTTGTCTCTCCATCTCTGTCTCTGGCGAATTGTCTTATTTCCTTCATCCCTTCTTGTACATAGATCATTTTTGTTCGTCTATTTCTTCCATTCTAGTTTTATGTATATAAGAAAAAAGGAGAGAAAGTTTATATTTTCCAAATTTTTTTTTTCTTTTAAAGAAATGTGGAAACCACCCGACCTTGACATTCTGCTGGTAGTAAAAACCGGATTCTTGAAGAGTACGACCGGAAACAGTATTCTGAGACAGAAAGCTTTCAGGAGTTCATCAAGCACTACATCAGTGACGTCACATCTTCAGTCTGGCGTGACGGAGTTTAACGGTCGATTTATAGAGGTAATGGATGGTCCAGGAGTGGGAGACACGAGGCAAAATAGTTGGAACGCTGCCAGGTTGGCCAGGTCAGACTTGGTGCGCGCCATGCAGGCAAATTCTCGCGGCTACCACGCGTTTCTGATTGTGGTGAGATTTGGCGGGAAGTTTACAAAGGAAAATCAAGTGACCGTTGTATTTCTGAAGAGAATTTTTGGTGAGAGTTTTCTTAGAAATTACTGCATTATAGTGATGACTTGTGGAGACAATTTCGAACAAGACAGCGAGGAGACTGGCCTTAGCTTTAAAAAATGGTGCAGAAAACAAGATGACCCGTATGCAAATCTTATGAGAGAGTGTAACAATAGAATAGTGTTATTTGACAATGTGACCAAAGATTACAGAAAAATGGATGCTCAAATGTCACATTTAACCACGTTAATAGATAACCTACGTTTCCGCGGTCGCAGATACACTTATGAAGAATTTAGAAGAGTGAACTACAAAAACACAGGAGTACAATGTGACCTAGGAAAGATAGATCGATACTGTATTCTGTACTTTTAATCATTTAAGTCAGGATAGACGACGATTTCGACGAAGAACAGATGCAGGTGAAGTAATTCTTGTAAGCGATTACTTTATCGATTTTGTGTGTGTGCTGTACTAAATGTGGGATAACATGAAAACCTTCGTCGTGTTATATATTCTTATATTGTTGAGTAGATAAGAGTTTGTATGTAATAGCTTTCAATTCACATTTAGTATTTCTTTTATATATATGTTGTTAGTATTAAATTGAAGTTGACTGACTGGATTCTAGTGCAATACGGGAGATGAAGGCCAGATTATCGGATTGAGGCCAGATTATCACATGAAGGCCAGATTATCAGATGAAGGCTAGATTATCAGATAAAGGCCAGATTATCAGATGAAGGCCAGGTTATCAGATGAAGGACAGATTATTAGATGAAGACCAGATTATCAGATGAAGGCTAGATTATCAGATGAAGGCTAGATTATCAGATGAAGGCCAGGTTATCAGATAAAGGCCAGGTTATCAGATGAAGGCCAGATTATCAGATGAAGGCTAGATTATCAGATGAAGGCCAGATTATCAGGATGAAGGCCAGGTTATCAGATGAAGGCCAGGTTATCAGATGAAGGCTAGATTATCAGATGAAGGCCAGATTATCAGATGAAGGCCAGGTTCTCAGATGAAGGACAGATTATCAGATGAAGGCCAGATTATCAGACAGACCTGTGTGCCCAACTCTTTGCCTTTCGAAAATAAAGTTTGTTCGTTCGTTCATTCTATAGATACTCCGATGTCCTATTCGATATCTCTTTCAACGTATAATAACTAGCAGGCATACCCCGGCGATGCTCGGGTAAATAGGGTGCTAGATCACCATGTAGGGAATATTATTAGCTGAAGGCGTAAATTGTACACAACAGTGTTATATAGCATTTTTAAATGAATCCGTGATGACATTACTGGTTATGTGACAGATCGAGTATGTTTTAACGTGTACTTGTCAGTGGCCTAATTAACTATTCATGAAACTTTGAGATACGCGTTTCAAAAAGTTCAAATAACAAATTATACGATTTTTAACTGCGTTAAGAACACACTTATCTTTCCCCTGAGAACAACTGTGTTAAGAACACACTTATCTTTCCCCTGAGAACAACTGTGTTAAGAAAATGTTTGCCTTCCCTCCTCTCTCTATTACTCTATTTTCTCTCTGCAGTTGGTGACTCCAAATTCTTGCATATGTTCGTCTGAGTTGTCTCTCCATCTCTGTCTCTGGCGAATTGTCTTATTTCCTTCATCCCTTCTTGTACATAGATCATTTTTGTTCGTCTATTTCTTCCATTCTAGTTTTATGTATATAAGAAAAAAGGAGAGAAAGTTTATATTTTCCAAATTTTTTTTTTCTTTTAAAGAAATGTGGAAACCACCCGACCTTGACATTCTGCTGGTAGTAAAAACCGGATTCTTGAAGAGTACGACCGGAAACAGTATTCTGAGACAGAAAGCTTTCAGGAGTTCATCAAGCACTACATCAGTGACGTCACATCTTCAGTCTGGCGTGACGGAGTTTAACGGTCGATTTATAGAGGTAATGGATGGTCCAGGAGTGGGAGACACGAGGCAAAATAGTTGGAACGCTGCCAGGTTGGCCAGGTCAGACTTGGTGCGCGCCATGCAGGCAAATTCTCGCGGCTACCACGCGTTTCTGATTGTGGTGAGATTTGGCGGGAAGTTTACAAAGGAAAATCAAGTGACCGTTGTATTTCTGAAGAGAATTTTTGGTGAGAGTTTTCTTAGAAATTACTGCATTATAGTGATGACTTGTGGAGACAATTTCGAACAAGACAGCGAGGAGACTGGCCTTAGCTTTAAAAAATGGTGCAGAAAACAAGATGACCCGTATGCAAATCTTATGAGAGAGTGTAACAATAGAATAGTGTTATTTGACAATGTGACCAAAGATTACAGAAAAATGGATGCTCAAATGTCACATTTAACCACGTTAATAGATAACCTACGTTTCCGCGGTCGCAGATACACTTATGAAGAATTTAGAAGAGTGAACTACAAAAACACAGGAGTACAATGTGACCTAGGAAAGATAGATCGATACTGTATTCTGTACTTTTAATCATTTAAGTCAGGATAGACGACGATTTCGACGAAGAACAGATGCAGGTGAAGTAATTCTTGTAAGCGATTACTTTATCGATTTTGTGTGTGTGCTGTACTAAATGTGGGATAACATGAAAACCTTCGTCGTGTTATATATTCTTATATTGTTGAGTAGATAAGAGTTTGTATGTAATAGCTTTCAATTCACATTTAGTATTTCTTTTATATATATGTTGTTAGTATTAAATTGAAGTTGACTGACTGGATTCTAGTGCAATACGGGAGATGAAGGCCAGATTATCGGATTGAGGCCAGATTATCACATGAAGGCCAGATTATCAGATGAAGGCTAGATTATCAGATAAAGGCCAGATTATCAGATGAAGGCCAGGTTATCAGATGAAGGACAGATTATTAGATGAAGACCAGATTATCAGATGAAGGCTAGATTATCAGATGAAGGCTAGATTATCAGATGAAGGCCAGGTTATCAGATAAAGGCCAGGTTATCAGATGAAGGCCAGATTATCAGATGAAGGCTAGATTATCAGATGAAGGCCAGATTATCAGGATGAAGGCCAGGTTATCAGATGAAGGCCAGGTTATCAGATGAAGGCTAGATTATCAGATGAAGGCCAGATTATCAGATGAAGGCCAGGTTCTCAGATGAAGGACAGATTATCAGATGAAGGCCAGATTATCAGACAGACCTGTGTGCCCAACTCTTTGCCTTTCGAAAATAAAGTTTGTTCGTTCGTTCATTCTATAGATACTCCGATGTCCTATTCGATATCTCTTTCAACGTATAATAACTAGCAGGCATACCCCGGCGATGCTCGGGTAAATAGGGTGCTAGATCACCATGTAGGGAATATTATTAGCTGAAGGCGTAAATTGTACACAACAGTGTTATATAGCATTTTTAAATGAATCCGTGATGACATTACTGGTTATGTGACAGATCGAGTATGTTTTAACGTGTACTTGTCAGTGGCCTAATTAACTATTCATGAAACTTTGAGATACGCGTTTCAAAAAGTTCAAATAACAAATTATACGATTTTTAACTGCGTTAAGAACACACTTATCTTTCCCCTGAGAACAACTGTGTTAAGAACACACTTATCTTTCCCCTGAGAACAACTGTGTTAAGAACACACTTATCTTTCCCCTGAGAACAACTGTGTTAAGAACACACTTATCTTTCCCCTGAGAACAACTGTGTTAAGAACACTTATCTTTCCCCTGAGAACAACTGTGTTAAGAACACGCTTATCTTTCCCCTGAGAACAACTGTGTTAAGAATACACTTATCTTTCCCCTGAGAACAACTGTGTTAAGAACACACTTATCTTTCCCCTGAGAACAACTGTGTTAAGAACACACTCATCTTTCCCCTGGGAACTACTGTGTTAAGAACACACTTATCTTAACATAGTTTTTGTGAGACAGGGAACAAAGATCTGTTTGCTTAAAAACTCTGACTTACTTCTGTAATTTAGAAACCTGTAGCAATCAACATTAATTGTAATTGTTATTTTTTAAAATGTAATGTCAGGATGGTGGACGGATGGGGACATGGAGATCTCCGGCGGGGATGAGGAAAGTCTGGTGGGAATGAATCCAGGACGTGACAAGCCTATGAGTCTTTACAACAATGGCTATCAGAATGATGTAAACTAAACAGAGGCAGCAGACTATAGGTTGAGGGGAATGGATATCACTGAAGCACTCATCGGATTCCTCATCCCAAAGTCGGCGTGTCTTTGTGGAACTGTCTCAAAGCCGCCTGGCCAGCCAGCGTTGCATGCTGGATATGACATGGAGAAGGGGCTTAAGTACAGCCACCAGAGGGTGGAAAACACAGTTTTGGATAGGCCAGTTTACACAACGGTCTTCATGGCAGTCCGAGCAAGACCACAGTCTGCCTTAGCAAGGAAAGGTGCTGAAGTCGGAGGTACCCAGTCAAAAGGCGCATCACAAATATCAAGGTACCAGGCATCATCGCTAATGTGCGTACGAAGAAGAAGAAGAAGAAGACAAAGAATACGTTACAAAAATAATTTAGAAGCATGATCAAAGTGTATTGTAGCTATAAAGATTAAATTAGCCCAGTTTTCATGAAGCTTAATCAAGTAATCTTGTACTTATACGAAATCCCTGTAATTGTGAGCTGGTTTTCTATGCAGCCGATGCTGTAGAGATGTTGAGTTACAGCATCGTATCGGCGTGGGGGCGGGTTATGGCAGCTACTTTTTCAGTCCCTGAGTACAGCTAAAAAGCAAGGGGTGTACAATGCTTCTTTAGCAGACTCCACCACCATAGGGACTATGGCGATTCCTGCCACGTTAGCCAGGTTAAGCCTGTTACTAGGGGTACAAACGGAGTGGTGGGACAGAGTCTTGGTCAGCTATAGGTCGATAATCCTGACGCTAGCATATCAGCTATGATTCGCTAACACTGACTCTAGCATATCAGCTATGGGTCGCTGATTGCCTCACTGGACAGCGCCTTCACCCCCTTAATCAAGTAATATAACTGTTTAGCACGAACACACTTATCTTTCCCCTAGGAACAACTGTGATAAGAATACACTTATCTTTCACCTAGGAACAACTGTGTTAAGAACACACTTATCTTTCCCCTGAGAACAACTGTGTTAAGAACACGCTTATCTTTCCCCTGAGAACAACTGTGTTAAGAACACACTTATCTTTCCCCTGAGAACAACTGTGTTAAGAACACGCTTATCTTTCCCCTGAGAACAACTGTGTTAAGAATACACTTATCTTTCCCCTGAGAACAACTGTGTTAAGAACACGCTTATCTTTCCCCTGAGAACAACTGTGTTAAGAATACACTTATCTTTCCCCTGAGAACAACTGTGTTAAGAACACACTTATCTTTCCCCTGAGAACAACTGTGTTAAGAACACACTCATCTTTCCCCTGGGAACTACTGTGTTAAGAACACACTTATCTTAACATAGTTTTTGTGAGACAGGGAACAAAGATCTGTTTGCTTAAAAACTCTGACTTACTTCTGTAATTTAGAAACCTGTAGCAATCAACATTAATTGTAATTGTTATTTTTTAAAATGTAATGTCAGGATGGTGGACGGATGGGGACATGGAGATCTCCGGCGGGGATGAGGAAAGTCTGGTGGGAATGAATCCAGGACGTGACAAGCCTATGAGTCTTTACAACAATGGCTATCAGAATGATGTAAACTAAACAGAGGCAGCAGACTATAGGTTGAGGGGAATGGATATCACTGAAGCACTCATCGGATTCCTCATCCCAAAGTCGGCGTGTCTTTGTGGAACTGTCTCAAAGCCGCCTGGCCAGCCAGCGTTGCATGCTGGATATGACATGGAGAAGGGGCTTAAGTACAGCCACCAGAGGGTGGAAAACACAGTTTTGGATAGGCCAGTTTACACAACGGTCTTCATGGCAGTCCGAGCAAGACCACAGTCTGCCTTAGCAAGGAAAGGTGCTGAAGTCGGAGGTACCCAGCCAAAAGGCGCATCACAAATATCAACGTACCACGCATCATTGCTAATGTGCGTACGAAGAAGAAGAGAAGAAGACAAAGAATACGTTACAAAAATAATTTAGAAGCATGATCAAAGTGTATTGTAGCCATAAAGATTAAATTAGCCCAGTTTTCATTAAGCTTAATCAAGTAATCTTGTACTTATACGAACTCCCTGTAACTGTGAGCTGGTGTTCTTTGCAGCCGATGCTGTAGAGATGTTGAGTTACAGCATCGTATCGGCGTGGGGGCGGGTTATAGCAGCTACTTTTTCAGTCCCTGAGTACAGCTAAAAAGCAAAGGGTGTACAATGCTTCCTTAGCAGACTCCACCACCATGGGGACTATGGCGATCCCTGCCACGTTAGCCAGGTTTTAGGGGTACAAACGGAGTGGTGGGACAGGGTCTTGGTCAGCTATGGGTCGATAACCCTGACTCTAGCATATCAGCTATGGGTTGATAACCCTGACTCTAGCATATCAGCTATAGGTCAATAACCCTGACTCTAGCATATCAGCTATGAGTTGATAACCCTGACTCTAACATATCAGCTATGAGTTGATAACCATGACTCTAACATATCAGCTATGAGTTGATAACCCTGACTCTAACATATCAGCTATGGGTTGATAACCCTGACTCTAGCATATCAGCTATGGGTCGCTGATTGCCTCATTGGAGTGAGTAAAGTGAGAAAAAACGAATAGAAAGTATGAGAATGTAAGTATGAGAGTTTTACATTCTCATACTTTCTATTCGTTTTTTCTCACTTTACTCACTCCCTCCGCCATTTTGTAAAACTACACCATACACCTTTGTCTAACCTTATTATTTAAACCAGTTTTACTGCAGTCGCCATCACTTTTCTTTACTCATTGGACAGCACCTTCACCCTCTTAATCAAGTAATATAGCAGTTTAGCACAAATACACTTTTGGGATCTTGGCTTTATGTATAACATCCATTCTATGTTTTTTGGACCATCCTTCTTGAGAACTTGATTAGTTTTGTATGTTTTCCCACACACAATCTCATCCCTAGCTCCCTCATTCTTGACAACGAAGTCGATTCACAGTTGTCTCTGAAGTGCTTCTCCAATAGCTTCTCTCATTGAACTGCTACATATCGTCAACTCCAACCTGCGATCCTCGAAGGATTTAAGGAGGTCCACAGAGGGTCATGCTGATGTCTGCGTACCACGATTTGGTTATTGTATAACACTAGAATTATGTGAAGATTTTAACATTCCTTCCATATGATAAGGGGGTACGGTGAAGTATCATTTGCTTAAGGAGTCCGCGACCTGAGAAAGGCTGAGAACCGCTTCTGCAGATCATTTAAGATGAAAACTCGTGGAGGGCACATCTAAGTCTGAAAATATCGCTCTTCGAATATTCTTATGCAATCGCTTATTAATACTAAGACCACGACATGGCGTCTGAGACCACGAGAAGGTGTTGCCAACTCAAGCGGGATAAGGTGTTGCCAACTCAAGCGGGATAAGGTGTACTATTTTATGAAGGTGGTGGAGGAGGAAAAGAAGAGATATAATAAAAATGTTTTTATTGCTTGAGTAAAAAATATTTAAAATATCTGACCTACTTGGTTTTGTGTAACTTGATGTGTGAAGGCTGTCTGAAGAAAAAAAAACTGCATAAGATATACTGCGTAAGGTGCATGTTAATGTACGTTTTTCCTAATATGATTCTGTATTCAGAGTTGGCAGCATTGAGACCTGTAACTGGTTACGTCCAAAAGTGGGAATTTTAACAAGAGACGTCTGTAAGGACGGGTTATGAATATTTGTGTCAAGGTCAACGAATCCGATTTAATGAAAAAATACTAAGGAAAAATATGTTTTCATACTTGCCTTTTTCTAGCGTAAGAAAAAATGAACTTCAGTTTAAATCCAGACAGATTTGTTCAAACTGATTGGCAGGACTTGAATCATAAGATGATTTGCCCATTATGTTCTAAATACTACGTGACTGATATCAGGCAATTTCTTAGACTAACTGACAACGATGTCCCTAACAATGTCCATCGGTTGAAAAAAAAAGTATTAAAAAATGTCACTTAGTCCATCATATTATGAAAATATGAGCAAGCTGTCTAGAAATAATAGCCTGATATATTTACTTACATAGCAAAGATAAAAAGGTAATAGAATTAAGAGACGGTGCTTTCTCAACAAAGCTAGTAAGGCCTTCTGACCTGGATCACTAAGTATACGCTGATATGCGGTGTGGTAAGCCCTTTTGTTTTTGTTTTGTTTTGTTCTGTTTTGTTTGTTCTTCTAAGACAAGTGCCCAACCCCCACACCTCCCCGCCCATCTCCACCCTGATCTATCGATCAATATTCAGAACAAAACAATAGAAGAAAAAAAGATTTGACTGTAAAATTTGCATATCTAATTCCTGGAATATGTGTTTTTGCAGTAGAAGGCTTTGTCACGACAAGTCTCAGCTCTTTCCTAGAAAATCAGCTAAATATAGCAAGACGATCGTATAAAAGAACCGTAAAGAAATCTCTGCAGCAATCAAACATTTTGTATGTTGGGATCAAGACTGTAGCATTCATTAACACCTGTAAGTACGAATAAACTTACTTACTGAATCTGATATTGTTTTCCCTATAAATGAAACAAATAATTCTTTGTTGTGGCTAAAAGTTTATATCTAGTGTAATTTTCCTTTATATAAACTAGTTCTACATATTTCATTTTTGTTCAGTTCTTCGCTTTGCGAACTCATGATTTGTTTACAAATTTATATTACGTTATATATATATATTTATCTTTCTTCTGTGTATTCGTCCGTCCGTGTGTGTGCGTGTATGTCGTATGGAAGTTTGTGCGTGTGTCGTGTGTATATGTGTGCGTGTGTCGTGTGTGTACGTGTTTGAAATATGTTCTTTTTTTCAGGTTTTTGTCTTCTCTATCTGATTTTATAATTCGATTGTCTAACCGAGTGGTTTTCAACTCTTTCTTCAAGAGTCCCAGAAACCTGAAGCCAGTAACAATTCTTTTCCCTTCAATACTTGACCTCAACTTGGCATAAAATAAAATAAAATCTAGACACTTGACACTTTGCCTATCCCAGTTTGGAGCCAATGATCTCCGTAATAAGTTTTGAGTTTGCTGTGGAAAGATATTTGCTTTTCTTATACCATCTTGTTACTGGATGTTACCATTTATTGCTCATTATTTCGATGCAGTTTTTTCCCTGCAGGGGCATAGGAAAGGAATGAGAAGGAAATCCCACCCGTTCAAGTTCTCGTTCTTGTTAGATGTCATATCGAGTTCCCGTTAACTTCTTGCCATGATGTCATGTCGAGTTCCTATTAACTTCTTGCCATGATGTCATGTCGAGTTCCTGTTAACTTCTTGCCATGATGTCATGTCGAGTTCCTGTTAACTTCTTGCCATGATGTCATGTCGAGCTCCTGTTAACTTCTTGCCATGATGTCATGTCGAGTTCCCGTTAACTTCTTGCCAAGATGTCATGTCGAGTTCCTGTTAACTTCTTGCCATGATGTCATGTCGAGTTCTTGTGCAACTTTTGGCATGATTCCATGTGGAGTTCTCGTTCAGTTTTTGCCACGATGTCATGTCGAGTACTCGTTCAATTCTTGCCATGGTGTCGTGTTGCTTTTCAGTGCAGTTCTTGGCCTGATGTCATGTCGAGCTCTCCTTGTGTGCTGTGTATGGCAAGACTATTTCTGTCATTTTTCCTCTTTCTCTTTCTTTCTAGTCAAACATGATAGTGGACGATAGAAAACGAGAACAAAAATCAAAACGTGAACGAGATCTGGAAGATGAGCAGTCATGACTGCAAAAAATTTGATATCTCTGAACAGAGAAGAAAAAAGTCTTAAGATTACACAAGTAGCTGTCACGTGATCACAACTCATATCTCATACGTGTTCCAGAAACGTCTGACGTTAAACTTGGAAACAGAAACTAAGAGAGAGTGAGAGAGAGAGAGAGAGAGAGAGAGAGAGAAAGAGAGAGATGGTTTACACTTATGAACATACAGAATATATGAATATCTGCACTGAAAAGATGACAGTTGTAGCAAATTAAAGTAGTCTGGAACTGAAAAGAGGATTAATTTTATGAAAACGTTTCAGTCTCTCCTTCCTCCTTATCAGAACTTAGCAGACAAAACTCCAAAGTTGTGTGTCATTTTTTTTTTACAAGACAAAACCTGAATTTACATATACATTTAACGAGTATTAATTATGTGAAAGTAAACAGACACATACACACACACACATGCAAACAAGTCACGCGCTGGTGTAATGAATTATTAAACATGTTGTTCCATTAAAACAGTTAATTCATAGTTAATATCTCTCTCTCTCTCACTCTCAGGGCAGATGGGGCTTCCGCAAGGATTTTCCACAAATGTCTGTTCTTTGCCTTTTTTCTGCTCTTGCCCAGGTGAGCCCTCTATTGCTCAACATCCTCTCTGTTGTTCTTCTCCATGTCTCTTTTGGTCTACCCTTACTTCTGTTCCCCTGTGGTGCCCATTAGTGCTATTTTTTTGTAGTGAGTTGTCAGTCATTCGGAGCACTTGTCCCAACAATAGCATGATTAAAAAATTTATCCAGATTATTTGCACTTTAATCGAAATTTCATGTATTTTCTTCAAGCATGTTAACATTGTTGTATTACGCATACATAGTCCAGTGATAACTTTCTAACATAAAAAAACACTGGTTTATAGATCATTTGTCTCTAGGCATGTTAAATTATTTCAGTTAATTTAATCACAATGTTGTATAGTATAAACAAGTGAATAAACAATGAAACAATAATCAGTCAAGATGTAATATAATAAACTTTTTTGTTTAAATAAGCCTTATCACAGAGGATGGTACTCTAGCACTTCGATCGCCTCTATCATCATCATCATCATCATCATCATCATCATCCGTCCTCTATATTCACAATGGAACATAAGACATCAGCAAAGGTTCTCCAAGCAATCTTGTCCTGAGCAAGCCGGGATACCTCAAACCATGTCTTCCCCGCTTCCTTTAGTTCTTCCTGTGTGATGAGTCTCCATGTTCCTATGGCATGTCCCCTCTTTCGTTTCCCTTGAGGTGTCCAAGTCAAGGCGGTATAGGAGTGTTTTGCTTTCTTCAGTTTGTAGTATGTGGTCTTCTTCCCCATCGCAAAATATGCCTGTGAGACCTGGACACTTAACAAAACAGCTTAGAACCACATAAATGCCTTTGAATGTAAATACTATAGAAGAGTTCTTCAAATATCATGGTCACAAAAAAGAACAAATATATCCATACTACAAGAACTTAATATTGAAGAAGGCTGGCTAGTAAAGAGGATTAAACAGAGAAAACGTAAATATTCAACGTGAATATGGTTGCAAGACATCGTTGATGATCGGCAAATGGATGCATCACCAGCAAGGCATCTTTCTTACAACCGAGAGGCCTACATGAGTGCTGCTAGAGAGGGAAAGTTCCGCAAGGGACATGCAAAATGATTGACTGAGTATGTGGTCCAGCCATGTCCATCTTCACCAGTACTGCTATCATTAAAATGATATGAAGATGAAAAATAACTGATTCTATGATGATTAAATTATTGTTCATCTTACTTCTTCAGGAGACCAGTTTATTTACATTTTTCGGTTCAATGGATGTTTTTTTTTTCTATTAACAACATATCCAGATACAGAAAAGTGATGTTCACAAGGAACGGTAGTGGCTGGGGAAGGTAAATATTTTCCAGGTAACTTAGCCAGAGTTTAGTATTTGCTCTAATATGCACTCAGGTAAGTGTCAATTTGTTACTCAATTCTGTATCGCTCAAAAGGTGTTTTCATGGATGAATGGTTCATCTTCAGGGTCTGGTGGCAGTTCGTCAATTCGCATTTTATTTCAGAGTGGTTTTACTTGTGCGTGTTCATCATTATCAAATTGGTCAGAATTTTCCAGAAGAACTTGCAGCGCTTGTCAAATCTCAGTTCTTAAGATTGTAGAAAAGCGAGTTCAACGAAGTCGCAATATTTAATTATGAGAGCTCAAAGTTCAGTCTGCGTGGAAAAAAGCAACACATTTATTTCTAAAGTAAAAATAAAAAGAGACTAGTCGAAGTGCCAGATGAATAAAATCAACTGTAGGTTAGTCCTGGATAGGAAATGGTTTGTCCTGTGTTAAACTCAGAAAGAGTAGAATGTCATATACGTCTTGTCTTGTCTCCTACCTCTTTCGGTGTTGAGGGGACAAATAGACATCTTGATATAGCTCGATGATTTTGCTTCATATAATTAGATATTTAATGCTTCTGTAATTTCCTCTCTCCATCATCTGTCTGGGCGGCCTCTTCCTCTGTTACCTACAAATCTCAGGGTGTATGTTGTCTGTGAGTTACTGTCTGGTGGTAATAGTGTAACATGGCCAAACCATTTGACTTGCTGTTTCTGGATGTAGTGTAATAATACTGGTGTTACTCCAACCTTTGCCTTTTTGGTCTCTTCTTGTCACATTTAGTATTTTCCTTAAACATCTCATTTCTGTCGTGATGATTTTTCTTTTGTTCTTGGCTGTTAGTGTCACATTGATAGCACAGAGCTGGAAGGAAAATTGTTTTGAATAGTGTCCTTTTTGTTTCAGTTGTGATGTATTTGTTTTTCAGTAAAGGAGTCATTTGTCTAATGACCTGATTTCCTTTATTGTTCTCAATCTCAGCGCCAATCGTCCCGTAGTATGCTTCCTAGGTATATTAAATATTTCACTTGTTATACGCGAAATAATGAAAAACGTTAGAACTAAGCGGTTTAAAATAGTGGTCATATCAAGGGATATGATATAATTAAACCCATTCTAGACGGAAAAGAAAACGGTAAAAAGAGCAAGAGGTCGACAAAGATATAGAATGCTCAACATAAAGAAAAACTAACCAGGTTCACTGTGAAAGCAAAGGACAATGCAAGCTTGGAAACATTTGCATTCTATCTTATTGTGGAGAATTGGTAGGTGATTATGGTAATGATGATTGTAATGATGATGACAATAGTGATGAATCTTTAAAAAGATGATGATAATAGTGATGAATCTTTAAAAAGATTGCTTTAATGCGTGTTAAGCTATAGTGAGAGAGAGAGAGAGAGAGAGAGAGAGAGAAAAGGAGAGAGAGAAGGAGAAAGAGACTGAGAGAAAGAAAGAGACTGATTGAGTGATTGAGATTTATTTCAAAAGGGTTAAGAACTGGGCACGCAGGCCCGTCTGACATTCTGCCCTTTATCATACAACTTTCACTCTGTTCCAGACATTCTACAAATATGCTGCTCATTTAACAAACATAACTAACATTTGAAAGATGAGATACATAAAATAAAATATAACATTTACGTTTCGCTCTTATCCATGCACTCTGTACAGAAAGTAACTACATACATATACAAATGACTGCCAAACAAAATTTCGGTACTATTCACAATAAACATTTAACTGAATTCGGTGTCTGTAAGAGCAGTATAAAATAATTTAAGCGTTATGAATCATGGAGGAATTTAGTCGACATCAAATAAATACCGGAAAAGTTTATAATGTTAGAAAGGAGTATAATTTATATTGTTGTACAGGATAGGGGAGACACACACACACACACATATTCACATACAAAGAAAGAGAGAGAGAGAGAGAGAGAGAGAGAGAGAGAGAGTTAAATATGTAATATGATTTTTTCTGATTAATAAAACTCAACGTTAGATGTCTTTACAAATATCTGTACTCTGAATGTTTAGATATAAGTACTCTGTCACTTTTCAGGGATCAATGATCAGCGATTCATCATCGATCAGTAAACTAGGACACTGCAGCGATCAGCACACATTGCCTTCCCAGAGGTCACTAAACAGTTGGCAAAATATTTCACGTCGTTTTATTTGTAGGCTTCAAAGTATTACACAATTTGCGTTTTCCATAAACACTGGTGTTAGTTTTCATACGGCCAACTTAACTTGATATCCAGAAAGCTGTCAAACTGAAATGTAAACCAACGAAACTGCCATTTAGAAGTGTCTGTTTATTGTGTAAAATGTGTAACACAACTCTGATATATTTTAAAAAATATTCACACGTTTCAAGACAGCATGACCATTTCTGATTAACGTTCAACAAGACCAACTTCTGCCTGAATTAAAGTTATGAAAGTTATTAATATTCCTGAACATTCAGTACAGACTAACTGATATATTGAACAACTGAGAGTATTATTTTAATATTTGTGCCATGACAAAATGAAGGAACCATCAGATATTGACCTACTTCTAATAGGGAAAACCGGAAGTGGAAAGAGTGCAGCTGGAAACAGTATTCTCAGAAGAAGGGCTTTCAAAAGTAGGTCAAGCACAGAGTCAGTGACCACTAAAGTTGATTATGAGGTATCTGAATTTGCTGGTCGAGTTATCAAAGTGGTAGATGGTCCAGGAGTTGGGGACACGAGAATAGATAATGCAGAAGCTCTCAACTTGGTTCAGTCGGCCATGGAGTATGCCATCACTGCGAATCCCCGTGGCTACCACGCGTTACTTTTGGTCCACAGATACGGTGGGAGATACACAGCTGAAGATAAAGACACCGTTGCTTTCCTAAAGACAATATTTGGTGAATCTTTTGTCAGAGATTATTGTATTTTGGTACTGACTTGTGGAGATAATTTTGTAAAAGAAGATTCGGTTGAAGACTTTCAGGGTTGGTGCAAAGAACAAACTGGAGTGTTTGCAGAACTCATGAAGGAATGTGACAACAGAGTATTACTATTTGATAATATTACAAAAGATGAGAGAAAAAAGTGTGATCAAATAGAAAAGCTGCTTAAGATGGTGGATAGTTTAAGTTCTCAGGGTCACAGATACACAGATAAAAATTTTTCAAGGGCCAGAGAAGCGAGAGAAAGGTTCATACTAGAAGCAAAGGAGCCAGTGATTCGAGAGGAAACAATGAAAGAGATAAGTCTGATTATATTCAAAGTTCAAAACTTACAAGAACAAGGTGACCTGAAAATGAAAATCGAGTCTCTTGAAGATCTCCTGATACGGGCTGAGAATTTGCACCATAGCATCTCCTCAAAAGATCGTGGGACCGGTGTTTTTCATGATTTATATGAGACCGTGAAGTCGACACACAGAACTGTGAGTGAGGAGATCAAATTCTCCTACAGAATGTTGAAAGAAAGAGAAATAATTATGAAACGAGAAGAAGAAACTAAAAGGATAATGGAAGAAGAACTAAAAAAACAAAAAGAGGAATTTGATAAAAGACTAGGAGAAGTACGTTTAAAAGAAGAAGAACGCAGAAAGATCGAACAGGAACAAGAGAAGAAGCGACTTGAAGCAGAAGAACAGAGAAAGAAAGAGATGAAAGAATTTGAAATTAAACTACAGAAAGAACAAGAAAAAGAACAAAAGAAACAGGAAAAAAAGATAGAAGAATTAGAAAAGAAATACCAGGAAGTGAAAACCAAAGACAATGAAGGTTTCTTTGACAAGGTTAGAGACCTTTCCTCCTTTGTGTTCCAGAGAATTACATCTTGGTTTTCTTAAATATCACCAGACCAGGAACCTGACCACACAAGAGCGTTATTTCGGTTTAAAAAATATAACCTGAGAACATGGCATCAGACAGTCCAACATTAACGTGTTCAGCTCCAGTCATATATAACATGTCCAGCACATCTAGAAGCTTATGAACTGTGCCTGAAGCATTGTTCAAGTTCACTGCGCATACAAACTATTAACAATTTTATGTTCAAACAGAAATGAACATATTGTTCGGACAAAAAAATTTACATTTGTTCTCAGAATCCTAATATGAATAATGTTGTCCGGCCATGATGAGAAATATTGTTTGAAAAAACATGCACCGAAGAAAATTCTTCTGACACGCACAGCAGAGTCCAATGAACAGCTCCATAGAATTTATTCAGCTGGTAAACAACACTTATATTTAAATTTATTTTTTTCTGATTGAAAATGATGGTCTGTTGTCTCTAATTAAAGTTCTGTTGCTGGTATGGTTTTAAAATGTGTCTTAAAATGTTCTGAAATATGTTTAATATTTGAAAAAAAAAAGCTTTTTTTTGCACAAGACAAGTCACGGCCTCAATTAGTCCTGGGAAATGACGCGATGTCTTATTTTTAATGTTTGTAGCAGTTTGAAACTATGAACTACGAACAACAGAACAAAATCAAGAAAGTGCAATTATTTCAATAAAAAAATTGTTAAGCCATTTGGAACAATTCATCAATTCATTGTAGTAATGAGCGGAAGAAAAACAAATATTGGATTAGCTTTATTTGAAGAAGAAAATAATATAAATGTCATTTTATAATTTCTCAGTATTTAGAAAATAAATCTATATTTCCGAGACACTATGCACGTACTGTTTCCTGTTCAAAGTAAGTTATACAATTATAGATAACATATCTTTTGCAAGCTTTTCGTGTCCTGTCCAGCAGATTTCTAAGGGAATTCATTTTTATTTACTATCTGGTGTCATCTTGTCAAAAGTTATTAGTGGTTCGTGTAGGAAAGGTGTTGCTAAATTTTGCATAGAAATGAAGTACATCTTCTGCGTTAGACTTAATATGTGTTAAATTATCTTCTTAAAATTAAAATTTGAATCAGGAAAGATGGAAAGATGTTTCTTAGGTAACAGGAACTAGAAAAAGTGAATATACTATACTTGTATTTCAGAGAAGCTTTCATTGTTTAAAACTAGATAGGAAATAGTTTGGCTTTACACGGATTAGCTCCTTATCAAGTTTCCATGTCAGTACTGGTAGTATACAAATGACATAAATCCTTTGATGAAGTTGAAAAACTCGCCGAAAACAGGAAAACTTGGCGAACTACCATGCGAGCCCTATGTGACGTTTGATGGCACGGGACAGATGTAGTATGTAAGATTACGCAAACATGATGATACTTTTGTTTTCCTTTTAAATATTTTTTGTTTGTCTTTCCACGTCATACTGAAGTATTGTAAACATTTCCTTAGAACCAACTTAATCAACAGTTTTTTCAAAGAAAGGGCAGGTTCAGCTGTACATGTTGAAACAGCCATGTTGCTTCCTGTTTCAACATAGTATCATTTTTGCTGCCTCCAATATGTCTTTAAAAAATTCCAGTGAACTCAACACTGTATAATTTCATACTTGAAATTAGTGCTGTACCATTTCATACATGAATTTAATACTGTATAACTTCAAACTTGAATTTAACAGTGTAAAACTCTCTACTTAACTTAATAACGCAGTATAACTCCATGTTGAATTCAGTACTGTATATTTCCATACTTGAATTCAACACTGTATGTTTCCATACTTGAATTCAACACTGTATAACGCCATACTAGAAAGATCCGGCTAGGTATAAACCGAGGAAATTCGTATTTCCTCTGTACACATTTTACTGAATTTTCCGTTTCAGACGAGACTAAAAGTGAAAAAGTAAAATTCCCGTTTCCATTCCATTAAAGCATATTGGGGAATAAGGTATTAGGCCCGTATTTTCCATGACCTTCGGCACATGAAATTCTGATGTGGTCAATATCAACCCTGGCCGCTTTACCTTCCCAGGTTTCTCTGGTACCAATTTGTAGAGGCTGGGTCAACCCAAAGACTAAACATTTTCTATTCCCTCATCCACCCTTAGAAATAATACTATTGTATAAAAATGCAACCTTTAAAGAGCAGCACTTCACCCCCGCTAAGATCAGCATCTTCGATGGCTGCTGAGCTGACTTAATGGCAGGGCGGTTTCTCCTTGAAATGTTTTTAAAAAAAAATTATTAACCTTCACCTGAAGATTTCCTTCAAGTTATTGTTTTTAACGTTTATGATTATTTGATAACAGAACTTTAAAACTGTGTTGTAAGCATCTGTAAAGCAAGCAAATGATTCAGTTTTTTAAAAAAAACTTGTTACGTATAAATGTTCTCTGATATGTTTTTATTTCCAATTTTTATATTATTGTTTTATTTTTATTTCACTGATTGATTTTTCTATTATATTTGTTATTTTCATTATACTTTTATGCAAATTATAAATGCTATTTTAAATTTTAAAGTTCATTTCGGTTAATCAGAGCTTTTCTTATTATTTTTTTCGTTAAAAGTTACTAATACCACGGCAGCCGCGGTAGCGCAGTAGATTAGTCACTCGTTCGCCAACCAAACGACGTGGTTTCGATTTCTACTCATCGCAGCAGCGGTGAGACCGTTTTTACTCTGTATTGAAGATTTTTACTGATATATATAAATATGTATATAAGTTCTTGGGTTTATAAACATAATTCATTTTACTCATAAGTAGATGTTTTCGACTTTATAAATAGAAGTTTTTGTACTCATATATAGAGGTTTATGACTTGAAATAGAAGGTTTTTTAAAATATAAATAGAAGTTCTTGACTCATATAAAGCCTTGACTTTATAAGCAGACGTTTTTTTAATTCATTTATAGAAGTCTTTTCTACTCACATATAGAAGTTTTTGACTAAAAATTGAAATCTTTATTCATATATAGAAGTTTCTGACTCATATAGAAGTTCTTGACTTTATAAACCGAAATTTGTGACTTATATATAGGTTCTAAGGACTGTTATAGCCGGAGGTGGGGTGGGGGATACGCTCTCCACTCCAATTAAATGTCTCCAAGGCATTCGTCTCAAATAGCCTCTGACAGTGAAGTCCAGATCCTGACTTTATCGTGGCGGAACTGTTCAAACTGACAGGAGAAGGGGCGAAAGGCGAATATCCTACGCCTGAAAACCAGACGCTTCTGGTAGTTTCGAGTCTTGTTTGGTAGCTCATCTAGGAGAAGAAAAACTCTGATTTAAAACCCGCTGCTATCGAGGCGAGGCTTTTCAGCTGCTGTGCGTGGGGTGAAACTCCTACTGGCCAATGAAGAAAAATGCGACTTAGGTTGGCGCTCGGCGCCACTGTGGAAAAATGAAGGAAAGGATTAAGAGAAGTATTCAGTAGTCTTAAGGTCAGGGCTACTCAAATCACGGCACCTCTGTTTAGGAGGCCGGCCATGTCCTATATACACCCATACTGGGGCAGATTGCCTAAACTGGCCTAACCCAGGGGTTACACTGGTGGCGAGATTCTTCGGCTGCAGCGCAAGGGGCGGAACTTCTGCCGGCCAATGAAGAAAATGTGATTAGGGTTGCGGTACGGCGCGGCTGTGAAAATGGTGATGGAAAGATAAAGTGAAGTTTAATCGGTATGTCCAATAGTCTCGCGGCAAGAGCTACTCATACCATGGCACCTCTGCTCTAGAGGCCGGCCACGTCTTTTATACACCTATACTGGTGAAATATGCCTAAATCAGCTTAACCCAGGGGTGAAACTCGATGGCTACGCATATCATGGCGCCTCTGCTCTAGAGGCCGGTCACGTCCTATATACACCCATATTGGGATAATACGCCTAAACCGGCTCAAGCCAGGATTGAAAGTCACTAGTGGCGAGGATTCGTCCTCCTGGACAAAAGCTCCTTCCCGATCACGACCAGGAAGGGTAGCGGCCACGGCCACAAAATGCTGAATTTGGAGACACTGGACCAGGGCATTCTAGACAGACAACCATCTCTCACCCGACTGGGAAATATTATATCCAAATCACGTTGAGGTTTTCCGGTGAGAAAGTCCAACGCTAGACTGGATTGGCAACCACTTCTCACCCAGACGGAATATACTGATATCAAAAACTCGTCGAGGTTTTCCGGTGAGAAAGTCCAACTCCTGGCTAGATGGGCAACCACCTCTCACCCAGCGGGGATATGCTCATATCCAAACCACGTCGAGGTTTTCCGGTGAGGAAATCCAACTCTAGGCTAAACTGGTGCAACGAAAACCACAGTGCCACGCAATGCCGCTTCTGTGACCCACCGACATCTGATTCTCTATCCTGAATGAGACTATCGGGGGAACCACACGAGTAAATTTAGTAGAATAAGGAGGTGAATTTGGTTGTAGAAGCGAACGAAGAAGAAGAAGAAGAAGAAGACTCACATATAGAAGTTTCTTTCCTCACATATGGAAGACTTTGATATACTTATATTCAAACTCTTTCACTCATAAACAAAAGATTGTGACTTATTGCTTTTAAAAAATCTGAACATGTAAAGATAAACAAGCACAGTGTATATCTGTTGCAATTTAATCCTGTTGTGATTATATTTTAGAATTCATATGGAATTGATTTGGAACCGAGATCTGGAATGCCAGAATCTATTAGAAGTTATACAAGATAATACTTTGTATTTATGCTGCCTTGATGATTATATACTGATACTTAAGAAGGTTATTCATCACTGCGAATCCCCGTGGCTACCTTGCGTTACTTTTGGTCCACAGATACGGTGGGAGATACACAGCTGAAGATAAAGACACCGTTGCTTTCCTAAAGACAATATTTGGTGAATCTTTTGTCAGAGATTATTGTATTTTGGTACTGACTTGTGGAGATAATTTTGTAAAAGAAGATTCGGTTGAAGACTTTCAGGGTTGGTGCAAAGAACAAACTGGAGTGTTTGCAGAACTCATGAAGGAATGTGACTACAGAGTATTACTATTTGATAATATTACAAAAGATGAGAGAAAAAAGTATGATCAAATAGAAAAGCTGCTTAAGATGGTGGATAGTTTAAGTTCTCAGGGTCACAGATACACAGATAAAAATTTTTCAAGGGCCAGAGAAGCGAGAGAAAGGTTCATACTAGAAGCAAAGGAGCCAGTGATTCGAGAGGAAACAATGAAAGAGATAAGTCTGATTATATTCAAAGTTCAAAACTTACAAGAACAAGGTGACCTGAAAATGAAAATCGAGTCTCTTGAAGATCTCCTGATACGGGCTGAGAATTTGCACCATAGCATCTCCTCAAAAGATCGTGGGACCGGTGTTTTTCATGATTTATATGAGACCGTGAAGTCGACACACAGAACTGTGAGTGAGGAGATCAAATTCTCCTACAGAATGTTGAAAGAAAGAGAAATAATTATGAAACGAGAAGAAGAAACTAAAAGGATAATGGAAGAAGAACTAAAAAAACAAAAAGAGGAATTTGATAAAAGACTAGGAGAAGTACGTTTAAAAGAAGAAGAACGCAGAAAGATCGAACAGGAACAAGAGAAGAAGCGACTTGAAGCAGAAGAACAGAGAAAGAAAGAGATGAAAGAATTTGAAATTAAACTACAGAAAGAACAAGAAAAAGAACAAAAGAAACAGGAAAAAAAGATAGAAGAATTAGAAAAGAAATACCAGGAAGTGAAAACCAAAGACAATGAAGGTTTCTTTGACAAGGTTAGAGACCTTTCCTCCTTTGTGTTCCAGAGAATTACATCTTGGTTTTCTTAAATATCACCAGACCAGGAACCTGACCACACAAGAGCGTTATTTCGGTTCATAAAACATAACCTGAGAACATGGCATCAGACAGTCCAACATTAACGTGTTCAGCTCTAGTCATATATAACATGTCCAGCACATCTAGAAGCTTATGAACTGTGCCTGAAGCATTGTTCAAGTTCACTGCGCATACAAACTATTAACAATTTTATGTTCAAACAGAAATGAACAGATTGTTCGGACAAAAAATTTACATTTGTTCTCAGAATCCTAATATGAATAATGTTGTCCGGCCATGATGAGAAATATTGTTTGAAAAAACATGAACCGAAGAAAATTCTTCTGACACGCACAGCAGAGTCCAATGAACAGCTCCATAGAATTTATTCAGCTGGTAAACAACACTTATATTTAAATTTATTTTTTTCTGATTGAAAATGATGGTCTGTTGTCTCTAATTAAAGTTCTGTTGCTGGTATGGTTTTAAAATGTGTCTTAAAATGTTCTGAAATATGTTTAATAATTGAAAAAAAAAAAGCTTTTTTTTGCACAAGACAAGTCACGGCCTCAATTAGTCCTGGGAAATGACGCGATGTCTTATTTTTAATGTTTGTAGCAGTTTGAAACTATGAACTACGAACAACAGAACAAAATCAAGAAAGTGCAATTATTTCAATAAAAAAATTGTTAAGCCATTTGGAACAATTCATCAATTCATTGTAGTAATGAGCGGAAGAAAAACAAATATTGGATTAGCTTTATTTGAAGAAGAAAATAATATAAATGTCATTTTATAATTTCTCAGTATTTAGAAAATAAATCTATATTTCCGAGACACTATGCACGTACTGTTTCCTGTTCAAAGTAAGTTATACAATTATAGATAACATATCTTTTGCAAGCTTTTCGTGTCCTGTCCAGCAGATTTCTAAGGGAATTCATTTTTATTTACTATCTGGTGTCATCTTGTCAAAAGTTATTAGTGGTTCGTGTAGGAAAGGTGTTGCTAAATTTTGCATAGAAATGAAGTACATCTTCTGCGTTAGACTTAATATGTGTTAAATTATCTTCTTAAAATTAAAATTTGAATCAGGAAAGATGGAAAGATGTTTCTTAGGTAACAGGAACTAGAAAAAGTGAATATACTATACTTGTATTTCAGAGAAGCTTTCATTGTTTAAAACTAGATAGGAAATAGTTTGGCTTTACACGGATTAGCTCCTTATCAAGTTTCCATGTCAGTACTGGTAGTATACAAATGACATAAATCCTTTGATGAAGTTGAAAAACTCGCCGAAAACAGGAAAACTTGGCGAACTACCATGCGAGCCCTATGTGACGTTTGATGGCACGGGACAGATGTAGTATGTAAGATTACGCAAACATGATGATACTTTTGTTTTCCTTTTAAATATTTTTTGTTTGTCTTTCCACGTCATACTGAAGTATTGTAAACATTTCCTTAGAACCAACTTAATCAACAGTTTTTTCAAAGAAAGGGCAGGTTCAGCTGTACATGTTGAAACAGCCATGTTGCTTCCTTTTTCAACATAGTATCATTTTTGCTGCCTCCAATATGTCTTTAAAAAATTCCAGTGAACTCAACACTGTATAATTTCATACTTGAAATTAGTGCTGTACCATTTCATACATGAATTTAATACTGTATAACTTCAAACTTGAATTTAACAGTGTAAAACTCTCTACTTAACTTAATAACGCAGTATAACTCCATGTTGAATTCAGTACTGTATATTTCCATACTTGAATTCAACACTGTATGTTTCCATACTTGAATTCAATACTGTATAACGCCATACTAGAAAGATCCTGCTAGGCATAAACCGAGGAAATTCGTATTTCCCCTGTACACATTTTACTGAATTTCCCGCTTCAGACGAGACTAAATAGAAAAAGTAAAATACCCGTTTCCATTCCATTAAAGCATATTGGGGAATAAGGTGTTAGGCCCGTATTTTCCATGACCTTCGGCACATGAAATTCTGATGTGGTCAATATCAACCCTGGCCGCTTTACCTTCCCAGGTTTCTCTGGTACCAATTTGTAGAGGCTGGGTCAACCCAAAGACTAAACATTTTCTATTCCCCTTTCCACCCTTAGAAATAATACTATTGTATAAAAATGCAACCTTTAAAGAGCAGCATTTCACCCCCGCTAAGATCAGCATCTTCGATGGCTGCTGAGCTGACGTAATGGCAGGGCGGTTTTTCCTTGAAATGTGTTAAAAAAAAATTATTAACCTTCACCTGAAGATTTCCTTCAAGTTCTTGTTTTTAACGTTTATGATAATTTTATAACAGAACTTTAGAACTTTGTTGTAAGCTTCTGTAAAGCAAGCAGATGATTCAGTTTTTTTAAAAAACTTGTTACGTATAAATGTTCTCTGATATGTTTTTATTGCCAATTTTTATATTATTGATTGATTTTTCTATTATTTTTGTTATTTTCGTTATACTTTTATGCAAATTATAAATGCTATTTTAAATTTTAAAATCCATTTCGGTTAATCAGAGCTTTACTTATTATTTTTTTTCGTTAAAAGTTACTAATACCACGGCAGCCGCGGTAGCGCAGTAGATTAGTCACTCGTTCGCCAACCAAACGACGTGGTTTCGATTTCTACTCATCGCAGCAGCGGTGAGACCGTTTTTACTCTGTATTGAAGATTTTTACTGATATATATAAATATGTATATAAGTTCTTGTGGAGAAAGAGAAAAAATTGAAAGGTGGAGGGAACACTTTAACACCCTACTAAACAGAACACAAGCAGCACAAGCAATAGATATACCTAAAGCAAAAGCGGAACTAAACATCAATACAGGACCAATAACAATAAATGAAGTAAAAGAGGCGATAAAGATGCTAAAATCAGACAGGGCACCAGGTGAAGATGAAGTGACTGCTGAGATGTTGAAAGCAGAAGAAACAGAAACACCAAAACAACTTTGCCGGATATTACAACAAATTTGGGATTTAGAAAAAGCCCCAGAGGAGTGGAAAACTGGTCTTATAGTAAAACTACCAAAGAAGGGTGACCTCAGAGATTGCGGGAACTGGAGAGGCATTACCCTACTGCCACTCACTAGTAAAGTATTTTGCAGAATAATCATCAACAGAATTGTACCAACACTTGAGGAAAAACTTCGGAAAGAGCAGGCAGGATTTAGGAAAGGAAGATCATGCATAGACCATATATTTGTACTTAGACAAATATTAGAACAGGCAAATGAGTGGCATAGCACAACATATGCATTATTCATAGATTTTGAGAAAGCCTTTGACAGTGTCAACAGAGATGCACTGTGGAAAATCCTAAGATGGCATGGCCTCCCCCATAAAATAGTTAATGTAATCAAAGCCCTATACGAGGGTTTTCAGTGCAAAGTTATCTGTGGAGAACATACCTCCAGCAGCTTTAGGGTACAAACAGGAGTGAAACAGGGATGTGTACTATCACCAACATTATTTATCTTGGCAGTAGACTGGTTAATGAAGGAGGCAACATCAGACAAACGCAGAGGATTACAATGGACCCTTGACACAGTGCTGGAGGACCTTGACTTTGCGGACGACATTTGTCTATTATCAAGCAGTCACAGAGATATGCAAGATAAAATAAACAAGTTAACCCAGAATGCAAACAACATAGGACTAAAGATCAATGTAGGAAAGACAAAGTTAATGAAGCAAAATGTGAACAACAGAAATGTACTCAGAGTAGATAACAAGTTAGTGGAGGAGGTAAACGAATTTGTATACCTTGGCAGCAGAGTAGTAGAAAATGGAGACAGCACAGAGGACATCAACAGCAGACTTACTAGAGCAAACCAGGCTTTTGCAATGCTACAGAATATATGGAAATCAAATAAACTAAGCATAAATATGAAAATCAGGATATTTAAGAGTAATGTTCTAAGTGTACTACTCTATGGAAGTGAATGCTGGAAAATCACCAAAACCATAGAAAACAAGTTGAATTCTTTCCAGACTAAATGTTTACGTAGAATTAAAAAAATATTTTGACCAAACACCATAAGAAATAACATTTTATTGGCAGAAATGCAGATGAAACCACTGACAACAATTATTGAGGAAAGACGCTGGCGATGGTTGGGACATGTGCTCCGAATGACTGACAACTCACTACCAAAAATAGCACTAAGATGGACACCACAGGGGAGCAGAAGTAAGGGTAGACCAAAAGAGACATGGAGAAGAACAACAGAAAGGATGTTGAGCAATAGAGGGCTCACCTGGGCAAGAGCAGAAAAAAAGGCGAAAGACAGGCATTTGTGGAAAACCCTTGCGGAAGGCCCATGTGCCCTGGGCACTTAAGGTTCAGAGAGAGAGATATAAGTTCTTGGGTTTATAAACATAATTCATTTTACTCATAAGTAGATGTTTTCGACTTTATAAATAGAAGTTTTTGTACTCATATATAGAGGTTTATGACTTGAAATAGAAGGTTTTTTAAAATATAAATAGAAGTTCTTGACTCATATAAAGCCTTGACTTTATAAGCAGACGTTTTTTTAATTCATTTATAGAAGTCTTTTCTACTCACATATAGAAGTTTTTGACTAAAAATTGAAATCTTTATTCATATATAGAAGTTTCTGACTCATATAGAAGTTCTTGACTTTATAAACCGAAATTTGTGACTTATATATAGGTTCTAAGGACCCTACTTATTTAACTTGTATACTGAAAATATAATGAGGAATGTTAGAGAAGATGTAGACAAAGAATATTACGATGCCATAACAGTTGGAGGTTATGAAATACCAGAGATTAGATATGCTGATGACACAGTATTGCTGTCCACAACACAAGAAGGAATGGAAAAACTAATTATGTCAGTCCGCAAGAACAGCGAAGAGCAGAACCTCTATCTTAATGCAAAGAAAACTAAAGTGATGACAACTGACAAAACAAACAAGGCAACTGAAATATGTATCAGTGAGGAAAAACTGGAAGAAGTGGAGAGTTTTGAATATCTTGGATCACTACTAACTAATAATGGAGATACAATGCGGGAAATTAAAAGGAGGACATCTATCGCTCTTCAGAAAGTAAAACAAATAAAGAATCTGTGGAGAGGAGCAGACAGAACCACAAAAATAAGATTTTTAAGGGCATGCATCTTTCCCATCGCAACATATGCCTGTGAGACCTGGACACTTAACAAAACAGCTGAGAAGCACATAAGTGCCTTTGAATGTAAATGCTATAGAAGAGTTCTCCAAATATCGTGGACACAAAAAAGAACAAATATATCTATACTACAAGAGCTTAATATTGAAGAAGGCTGGCTAGTAAAGAGGATTAAAGAGAGAAAACTTAAATATTTTGGCCACATTAAACGTCATGATAATTTAGAGAAGACCGTATTGGAAGGATACATAATGGGAAAAAGAAAAAGAGGAAGACCGAAACGAAGATGGCTGCAAGACATCGTTGATGATCTGGAAATGGATGCAGCAGCAGCAGGCCATCTTGCTCACAACCGAGAGGCCTACAGGAGTGCTGTTTGGGAGGCAAAGTTCCGCAAGGGACATGCAAAGGAATGAATGAATGAATGAAGGACTGTTATAGCCGGAGGTGGGGTGGGGGATACGCTCTCCACTCCAATTAAATGTCTCCAAGGCATTCGTCTCAAATAGCCTCTGACAGTGAAGTCCAGATCCTGACTTTATCGTGGCGGAACTGTTCAGACTGACAGGAGAAGGGGCGAAAGGCGAATATCTGACGCCTGAAAACCAGACGCTTCTGGTAGTTTCGAGTCTTGTTTGGTAGCTCATCTAGGAGAAGAAAAACTCTGATTTAAAACCCGCTGCTATCGAGGCGAGGCTTTTCAGCTGCTGTGCGTGGGGTGAAACTCCTACTGGCCAATGAAGAAAAATGCGACTTAGGTTGGCGCTCGGCGCCACTGTGGAAAAATGAAGGAAAGGATTAAGAGAAGTATTCAGTAGTCTTAAGGTCAGGGCTACTCAAATCACGGCACCTCTGTTTAGGAGGCCGGCCATGTCCTATATACACCCATACTGGGGCAGATTGCCTAAACTGGCCTAACCCAGGGGTTACACTGGTGGCGAGATTCTTCGGCTGCAGCGCAAGGGGCGGAACTTCTGCCGGCCAATGAAGAAAATGTGATTAGGGTTGCGGTACGGCGCGGCTGTGAAAATGGTGATGGAAAGATAAAGTGAAGTTTAATCGGTATGTCCAATAGTCTCGCGGCAAGAGCTACTCATACCATGGCACCTCTGCTCTAGAGGCCGGCCACGTCTTTTATACACCTATACTGGTGAAATATGCCTAAATCAGCTTAACCCAGGGGTGAAACTCGATGGCTACGCATATCATGGCGCCTCTGCTCTAGAGGCCGGTCACGTCCTATATTCATCCATACTGGGATAATACACCTAAACCGCCTTAAGCCAGGATTGAAAGTCACTTGTGGGGAGGATTCGTCTTCCTGGACAAAAGCTCCGTCCCGATCACGACCAAGAAGGGTAGCGGCCACGGCCACAAAATGCTGAATTTGGAGACACTGGACCAGGGCATTATAGACAGACAACCATCTCTCACCCGACTGGGAAATATTATATCCAAATCACGTTGAGGTTTTCCGGTGAGAAAGTCCAACGCTAGACTGGATTGGCAACCACTTCTCACCCAGACGGAATATACTGATATCAAAAACTCGTCGAGGTTTTCCGGTGAGAAAGTCCAACTCCTGGCTAGATGGGCAATCACCTCTCACCCAGCGGGGATATGCTCATATCCAAACCACGTCGAGGTTTTCCGGTGAGGAAATCCAACTCTAGGCTAAACTGGTGCAACGAAAACCACAGTGCCACACAATGCCGATTCTGTGACCCACCGACAATCTGATTCTCTATCCTGAATGAGACTATCGCGAGAACCACACGAGTAAATTTAGTAGAATAAGGAGGTGAATTTGGTTGTAGAAGCGAACGAAGAAGAAGAAGAAGAAGAAGACTCACATATAGAAGTTTCTTTCCTCACATATGGAAGACTTTGATATACTTATATTCAAACTCTTTCACTCATAAACAAAAGATTGTGACTTATTGCTTTTAAAAAATCTGAACATGTAAAGATAAATAAGCACAGTGTATATCTGTTGCAATTTAATCCTGTTGTGATTATATTTTAGAATTCATATGGAATTGATTTGGAACCGAGATCTGGAATGCCAGAATCTATTAGAAGTTATACAAGATAATACTTTGTATTTATGCTGCCTTGATGATTATATACTGATACTTAAGAAGGTTATTATTAGGCAAACTTTTCTTGACTGTTCAGTTCTGTGTCAAAGTTTTATAAGGCGCACGACGTAATTTTTTTTTTTAAATCAATTTGCACTGCAGAAAACGATTTATTTGGATTAGTTATCAGATCTTTTATTACAGTTTCTTTATATATTTTGGATAAAATATACACAAATTTCTTTAAAAAGAACTTACAGAAAGTTTGAATTTCATGACAGAAATGTATTATTTAAAAGTGTGCATGAAAATTTTGACAGGGAAGCTTTTCTTGTGTGTGCGTAATTAGTAGATTTTAATGCGAATTTCAATAAAGTACGTTAAAATAGAAAAAGGAAAGAGGCAGTTGAAATTTATCTACTTTTGTGTTGCATGTTTGAGCTTGTCAACTGTCAGAGTGGCGTAGCAGCTGATAACGTTTAAATTATGACAGTAGACAAAGACAGTTAGGGCTCTATCTTTCTCATACAAAGTAAAGATTCCGACCTTCAGTCTTACACCAGACAGCCAATAGAGATTTACGGCTTGTAACAGAATAGCAATTCTGTACAGAGAGTATTTGTGTATTGCTAGTAGTTGTGTTCTCGTAGACCACATCTCATGTCCGTGTGCAAAGCACGTCGTTAGGAAAGTCCGTGTGCAAAGCACGTCGTTAGGAAAGTCCGTGTGCAAAGCACGTCGTTAGGAAAGTCCGTGTGCAAAGCACGTTGTTAGAAAAGTCCGTGTGCAAAGCACGTCGTTAGGAAAGTACGTGTGCAAAGCACGTTGTTAGAAAAGTCCGTGTGCAAAGCACGTTGTTAGGAAAGTACGTGTGCAAAGCACGTCGTTAGAAAAGTCCGTGTGCAAAGCACGTCGTTAGGTGTCCGTGTGCAAAGCACGTCGTTAAGGAGGAGTCTTGGTTTGAAGGTGAAACTGTGTGGACGTGTTTTTGTCGAGCTGTGTGATGTCTTCGTGGAACAGATGAACATTTTTGTTGTACGTATGAATGGACTGGCCACATGGCAGGGACAACCAGCCGGCAGTCGAATGTAATGTTATTTTTATCAGAATTATCATCATTGCCATCACTAAATGTTCCAAGTCACCGTTACCCAGGAATTACTTGACTATCTGTACCGGCTGCCGTCAACGTGAGGTTTAAAAGAGCCTGGATGAGCAGTATTTCTGGAACAGTGTGTAACTAATCCAGAAGAGAGAGTGAGAGCTGGAATTTATGTGTGTAACTAGTCCAGTAACCTCAACTCTCAAAGAAGGAAGATGGAAGTCGACCTTGGCATCCACGTGCGTATCGTGAATCAGCTCGACTTATGTCGACGCGGCCAGCTAACGAGTGTCATATACACAGCAAAGTTTGTGTCACAAAAGATTACCCTGTTATTGATTGCACAGGCACCAAGAAGAAAGAAGAACGACGACGTCGAATACAAATACAAAATACAAAAACAAAAAACAAAAAAAAAACACCATTATAGGCTTCTTGTTGACGGTAAATTCAAACTGTTTGCTCCTCCTGGAAAAATGTATTAGATAGAGTCGATAACACTGTGGGAAATCTAATCTTGCAACATGTCACCATTATGAAAAAGTTACAAGAAAGGACATAGCAGATAAATTTGAAATTGACCTTTCTACTGTATCGAAAGGTGGGCAGCAATTTCTGAAGGAAGTGTCACATTTGATCAGTCCGTTTCAGCTATTGACAGCTTGCTATCAACGGAAATGTATTCAGCTGAAGAGATCGTCGCTAGTTGCAATAAAAGCGTGACCACGCGGAGCAGAAACAAAATGGCGGGTGCTGAAGTTTCGTTTCGTCAACATGCTGTTACTGAGTTCCTCGTTAAAGAGGAAATTCCCGCTGCTGAAATTCACCAAAGACTTCAATTTGCTTATGGAAATGTGTGTATGGGTGCTAACAGTGTTAGGAGTTTAGTGAAACATTTCAAAGATGGAAACACGAGCATCCAAGATATGTCTCGCAGCGGTCGCCCTCGAACTGCCTCCACTGAACGCAACGTGGAAAGGATTGACGACATCATTAAAAAAGACATCGTGTCACACTATATGAAATTACTATGTAATTTTAGAATTGGACACAATACAAGAAATGATTGAAACCCTAGGTTATAGAAAAGTTTGTGCCCGCTGGGTCCCAAGTTACTGGAGATCACAAAGCTGTGAGAAAAACCATCACTCAAGACCTTCTGGGAAATTCTTCCACACCCTGCCTATAGCCCCGACCAGGCACTCAGTGATTACCATCTTTTCCGTTTTGTGAAAGAAACAGTGCGAGGCAATCACTATGACACAGGAGAGAACGTCTAGAAAGCAGTTCGGGAGGCTATTTTTAAACATGCAGAGCAATGGAAAAAATGTGTACAGAGAAATGGAGATCATGTCAAAATGTCAAGAAAAGGATGCAGAATAAGGTGATACATTTATATTTTCTCTTTCTCTAAATTTTGATTAAAAAAACATTTTACCTCACGATTTTCGGTATGACCCTCGTATGTCAGTCACGTGTTCAGAAGAAACAGTCAGAGAATGCCAAAACAAGCTATCAAGTGGAACACAACAGACCGAAGAAAAATAGGTCGACCATGTGAAGCTTTAAAGAGGTCATTGTTAAGAGAGGCCAGATTAGTAGGCATAAAATCCCTTGATGAAGTTGAATAGCTCGTCGAAAACAGGAAAACTACTAACCGAGCCATATGTGACATTTAACGGAACGGGAAGGATGTAAGATGTCATATATATATATTCATTCCTTTGCATGTCCCTTGCGGAACTTTGCCTCCCAAACAGCACTCCTGTAGGCCTCTCGGTTGTGAGCAAGATGGCCTGCTGCTGCTGCATCCATTTCCAGATCATCAACGATGTCTTGCAGCCATCTTCGTTTCGGTCTTCCTCTCTTTCTTTTTCCCATTATGTATCCTTCCAATATGGTCTTCTCTAAATTATCATGACGTTTAATGTGGCCAAAATATTTAAGTTTTCTCTCTTTAATCCTCTTTACTAGCCAGCCTTCTTCAATATTAAGCTCTTGCAGTATAGATATATTTGTTCTTTTTTGTGTCCACGATATTTGGAGAACTCTTCTATAGCATTTACATTCAAAGGCATTTATGTGCTTCTCAGCTGTTTTGTTAAGTGTCCAGGTCTCACAGGCATATGTTGCGATGGGAAAGATGCATGCCCTTAAAAATCTTATTTTTGTGGTTCTGTCTGCTCCTCTCCACAGATTCTTTATTTGTTTTACTTTCTGAAGAGCAATAGATGTCCTCCTTTTAATTTCCCTCATTGTATCTCCATTATTAGTTAGTAGTGATCCAAGATATTCAAAACTCTCCACTTCTTCCAGTTTTTCCTCATTGATACATATTTCAGTTGCCTTGTTTGTTTTGTCAGTTGTCATCACTTTAGTTTTCTTTGCATTAAGATAGAGGTTCTGCTCTTCGCTGTTCTTGCGGACTGACATAATTAGTTTTTCCATTCCTTCTTGTGTTGTGGACAGCAATACTGTGTCATCAGCATATCTAATCTCTGGTATTTCATAACCTCCAACTGTTATGGCATCGTAATATTCTTTGTCTACATCTTCTCTAACATTCCTCATTATATTTTCAGTATACAAGTTAAATAAGTAGGGTGACAATATGCACCCCTGACGGACCCCTTGTTTTATGTCATACCAACTTGTTGTTTCACCATTTATTCTTACTGCTGCTTGTTGGTCTAAATACAGCAGTGATGTTAATTGTATCAAATGTGTTGGAAATCCCATTTTTTCCATTATTTCCCAAAGTTTCTGGTGTTGTACACAATCAAATGCCTTTGAGTAGTCTATAAAGGATAAATATAGATTCACATTAAACTCCCTGCATTTCTCTATTATTAATCTTAGATTGAATATATGATCTCTTGATCCTCTTCCTTGCCTGAAGCCATCTTGGACCATATTGACTTCTTCTTCTATTTTCTTTCGAAGTCTACCCATTATGATTTTTAACAGAATTTTACTGGCATGACTAATCAGGGCAACAGTTCTGTAGTTGGTGCATAATTTCAGGTTACCCTTTTTTGGCAGTGGTATGAATACAGTTCTTTTCCATTCTTTTGGCCAAATACCTGAATGCCATATCTTTTTACATAGTGCATGATAGATTGTTGCACACTCCTTTCCTCCTGCTTTAATAAATTCAGCGGTTATCTCATCACATCCTGGTGATTTACCATTTTTCAGACTCTTTATTGCCCATAAAACTTCTTCCATTGTTGGCTCGGGTTCTTTCTCCTGCAATAATAATTCACACTGTTGATTTTTGCTTCCACAGTCGGTTGTTTCATACATTCCTTTGCAATATTCCTTCCATCTTTCCAGAATTTCCTCTGTCTCTGTCAGGGTATTCCCCATCTCATCACAAATTACATTTAGCTTAGGTGTGACATTTCTCGTCAATGTCTTCATTTCTTTAAACATTTCACTATCTCTTCCACACCTCTGATGTTCTTCTATTCTTTCACAACAATCTTGTATGTATTGTTTTTTGTCTTTTCTTATGTTTCTTCGTACTTCTTTTGTTAAAGTTTTATATTTATCTTTGTTGTTGTTTGTCACTCTCCACTGCGTCTTCATTTCTCTACATTGTTTTATCAGTTCTAGTGTACCTGCTGTGATCCATCTATTCTTTTGTGTTTTCTTTACTGGAACCATGTCTTTAGCTGTTGTTACTAAGATATCTTTGGCCTGCGTAGCCAATTCATCTGGTGTCATCTCTTCCTGTACAGCCATCAGGATTTCGAAACGGTTCTTCACTTCTATACCGTATTGTTCTGGTATATTTGTAAGGTCAAAGCGGAGTGGTCTTGATCCCATAACTATCTTTTTTATCTTTATCTTCATGTCTGCTATTAATAACTCATGGTCCGTGTCACAATAAGCACCTGGTAAAGTTTTTGCTGATGTTATGCTTGACCTCCACCTTCTCTGCACTAAAATGTAATCTATTTGATTCCTGGTTTTCCCATCAGGTGATGTCCATGTGTAAAGTCTTCTTGGATGTTGTTTAAAAAGTGTGTTAGCGATCATTAGCTCATTTTCCATACAAAACACCATTAGATTGTCACCTGCCTCATTTCTGTGTCCTATGCTAAATTTCCCTACAACCTGTCCTTCATCTTCTGCTCTTTCTGTACCAATTTTTGCATTAAAATCACCCATTATAAATACAATATCATTTTTCCGTACCTGGTCCATTGTTGTCTGCAGTGTGTTATAAAAATGTTCTACTTCATCTTCTTCTGCTGCTGATGTAGGTGCATATACCTGGATGACTGTTACATTTCTAGGAATGCCCTTACGTCTGAATGTTAGGATTCTATCACTTACTGGATTGTAGCCTAGTAATGCTTTTGATGTTGATTTGTCCAAATAAAAAGCCACTCCATTCTTTCCTCCTACTTCTCCGCCAGAATATATAAATATATTATCATTCTCGCTCTTAAAGTGTCCTGATCCTTTCCATCGATGTTCGCAGATTCCCAAAATGTGTATCCGCGTTCTTTTCATCTCGTCACTTATTACTTGATATTTTCCCTCATACATACTTCTTACATTCCATGTTCCTACTCTTATTTTTCTTTTTAGTTTGATACAGGGGTTTTCCTTGGTAACACCGTCAGGATTTTGTCCGTCATCACAATTACTAGTACCGACCTCTGCCTCACACTCTTCCCCAGTGTTAAAATTAGATCTATCTGGCCTGGGGGACTCACCACCAGATCTTTTTCCTATTTGACTTTCCATGATTGCTGCTTGGGTTTCTTGGTATGTTTCCAGAAGGTAGTTTACCATTGCTTTCCTTCCGGGCAGTGACTGTACTAGTCAGTGATCGTAGCCATTGTCCCTACATTGAGATCATCTGCCTACCATCATAGAATGGTGAACATAACCAACATTATCTGTCAGCTGCTCTCCCATTCCATCCACCACCTGCTCCCATGGCTTCACGTCACCCTGATCGGGGGGCTATACGGGTACTCCACCTTGCCCAAGGGTGTCCCGTAGACTGACGGAGGTAAGGAGGCGTCTTACTTCTCCTTTGATAGGGTATACCCCTACCCCGCTAACCGCTATATATATATATATATATATATTAATATAAACGAAATCGTGATCATTGCCCCAGACGGAGTCCGTGAGCTTATGAAGGTGTAGATCCACCGCTGTTGCTGATCATTTGAAACGAAAACTCATGGAAGGCACATCTAAGTCTGAATATATCGCACGTCG
>CM019714.1:19449395-19463828 GCA_009760885.1 Achatina immaculata
TTGGGGAATAAGGTGTTATGCCCGTATTTTCCATGATCTTCGGCACCTGAAAGTCTGATGTGGTCAGTATCACGCCTGGCCGCTTTACCTTCCCAGATTTCTCTGGTATCCATCTTTAGAGGCTGGGTCAACCCAAAGACTAAACATTTTCTATTCCCCTTCCCACCCTTAGAAAATATCATCATCATCATCATGTGCTGTGCCGATTGGCGTTGGCTATTATGCTTCTCCAGAGTACCCGATCCTTCATGCAGGCCATCAGCTCAGTTGGTGATCTCCTCTCACACCATCCCGTCAGACTGTCCAGTATCATTTCTCTTGGTCTTCCTCTTGATCTTCTTCCTTCTATTTTTCCTGTTGTTATAATATTTTCAATGCCCCCTCTTCTCATTGCATGCCCTATGAAAGTACATTGTCTCTCTCTTATCTTTTTGACAAGGTTTTTTGTCTCTCCAGCTCTTCTCATCCATTCTTCGTTAATTATTTTTGCTGTCCAGGGGATTCGCAACATTCTTCTATATTAGAAAATATACTATTGTATAAAAATTATATAATAATAATATTGTATAAATAATAATATTGCATAAAAATGCAACCTTTAAAGAGCAGTACTTCACTCCCGCTAAGATCAGCATCTTAGATGGCTGATGAGCTGGCGTAATGGCAGCGTGGTTTTTGCTTGAAATGTTTAAACAAAATTATTAACCTTCACCTGAAGATTTCCTTCAAGTTCTTTTTTTTTACGCTATGATTATTTTATAACAGAACTTTAGAACTGTGTTGTAAGCATCTGTAAAGCAAGCAAAACGATTCAGTTTTTTAAAAAACTTATTGCATATAAATGTTCTCTGATTTATTTTTATTGCAAATTTTTATATTATTGTTTTGTTTTTATTTCAAGAATTGATTTTTCTGTTATATTTGTTATTTTCATTATAATTTTATTTAGTTTTAAATGCTATTTTAAATTTTAAAATTCATTTCGGTTAATCAGAGCTTTACTTACACTTTTTTTCTTTAAAAGTTACTAATACCACGACAGCCGCGGTATCGCAGTAGATTAGTCACTCGTTCGCCAACCAAACGACGTGGTTTCGTTTTCTACTCATCGCAGTAGCGGTCAGACCGCGGCTAAACAAGTTTTTGACTCTATAAATAGCGGTTTTTACTCATATTTACTAGTTTTAATAACTATAAATAGAAGTTTTTTTTACTCATATATTGAAGATTTTTACTCATATATATGAGTTGTTTCTCTGCGAGTTTCTGTAACAATATCTTTTTTTTCCCATCTGGAGTTGCCTCTAGATAGGTCCCAGGATAAGGTTGTTAGCCTTATGCCCAACTCCAGGTACATGATATGTGACAGATCAAGCGGAATTCCGCTGATTTCTGCATGCCGGCGAGAGCGTTAAAAGAAACGTCCGCCATCTTGCACGTCACGCCGAATTCAAGAACAATTCAGAGATAAGACAGATGACTGAACAACAACCAGTCTCATGGGTGATCAGGAAAAGGAGATGGACATATGTTGGTCACTTGATGAGAAGAAGTGATCAGAGAATCCCAAAACAAGCTATCAAGTCGAACACAACAGGTCAAAGAAAAATAGGCAGACCGCGTGAAACTCTAAAGAGGACATTGTTAAAAGAGGCTAAATTAACAGGCATACAATCTTTTGATGAGTTTGAAAGACTCGCCGAAGACTGGAAAAATTGGCGAACTACTCTGCGAGCCCTATGTGACGTTTAACGGCACGGGAAAGGTATAAGATAAAAGATAAAATACGTTTTTGGCTTTATAAACATGATTCATTTTACTCATAAGTAGATGTTTTCGACTTTATAAACAAAAGTTGTTTTACTCATTTATAGATGTGTATGATTTGAAATAGAAGGTTTTTTAAACAGAAATATAAGTTTTTGACTCATATAAAACCTTGACGTTATAAGTAGAACTTTTTTTATTGATTTATAGAAGTCTTTTTTACTCACATATAGAAGTTTCTGACTACAAATTGAAATCTTTATTCATATATAGAAGTTTCTGACTCATATAGAAGTTCTTGACTTTATAAATACAGGTTTTTGACTCATATATAGGTTCTAAGAATTGTTATAGCCGGAGGTGGGGTGGGGGAAACGCTCTCCACTTCAATTAAATGTCTCCAAGGCGTTCGTCTCAAATAGCCTTTGACAGTCAAGTCCAGTTGCTGGCTTTCTCGTGGAGGAATTGTTCAAACTAACAGGAGAAGAGGCGAAAGGTGAATATCTGGCGCCTGAAAACCAGACTCTTCGGGTAGTTTAGAGTCTTGTTTGGTAGCTCATATAGGAGAAGAAAAACTCTGATTTAAAACCCGCTGCTGGCGAGGTGAGGTTTTTCAGCTGCCGTGCGTGGGGTGAATCTCATCCTGGCCAATGAAGTCAGAGACACTGGACCAGGTCAGTCTAGACAGGCAACCACATCTCACCCGACTGGGATATATTATATTATATCCAAATCACGTTGAGGTTTTCCAGTGAGAAAGTCCAACTCTAGGCTGGATGAGCAACCATCTCTCTCCTGGAGGGGAAATATTCATATCCAAACCACGGCGAAGTTTTCCGGTGAGAACGTCCAACTCTAGACTAAACTCGTGCAACGAGAACCACAGCGTCACGCAATGCCACTTCTGTGACCCACCGAGAATATAGGCCCAAGCCCCACGATGCTTTGACCCTCCATCCTGAATGAGACTATCGCGAGAACCACAGGAGTAAATTTAGTAGAATCACGGGGCGATCTTGGTTGTAGAAGCGAACGAAGAAGAAGAAGACTCATAATAGAAGTTTTTTTTCTCACATATGGAAGATTTTTATATACTTATATTCAAACGCTTTCACTCATAAACAAAAGATTGTGACTTATTGCTTTTAAAAAATCTAAACATGTAAAGATAAACAATCTTGAAATTTAATCCTGTTGTGGCTTATATTTTAGAATTCGTATGGGTTTCATTTGGAAGCGAGATCTGGAATGTCAGAATTTACAAGAATTTATACAAGATTATACTTTGTATTTATGCTGCCTTGATGATTATATACTGATACTTAAGATAATATTCTATTATTAGGCAAACTGTTCATGATTGTTCAGTTCTGTGTCAAAGTTTTATGAGGCGCAGGACCTAATTTTTTTTTTATCAGTTTGCACTGCAGAAAACGAATTATCTGGATTAGTTATCAGATCTTTTATTACAGCTTCTTTACATATTTTGGATAAAATATACACAAATTTTACTACAAAACCTACAGAAAGTTTCGATTTCATGCCAGAAATGTATTATTTTAGAAGTGTGCATGAAAAGTTTGACAGGGAACCTTTTTTTGTGCGTGCTTAATTAGTAGATTTTAGTGCGAATTTTAATAATGTACGTTAAAATAGAAAAAAGAAGGAGGCAGTTCAAATTTATCTGCTTTTGTGTTGCATGTTTGAGCTTGTCAACTGTCAGAGTGGCGTAGCAGCTGATAACGTTTAAGTTATGACAGTAGAAACAGACAGTTAGGGCTCTATCTTTCTCATACAAGGTAAAGATGGCGACTTTCAGTCTTACACCAGACAGCCACTAGAGATTTACAAGTTCTAGTTGACGGTAAATTCAAACTGTTTGCTCCTCCTGTAAAAATGTATTAGACATAGTCGATACACTGTGGGAAATCTAATCCTGCAACATTATGTAACAAAATAAGGATGACTTAGATAGAGGATATATAAATATATATATATATATATATATACAAGAGTCATACCGAAAGTGAAGAGCAAAACGTTTTTAAATTCAGATTTTATAGATTCAGAAAATATAAATGTATCACTTTAAGCTGCATCCTTTGCATTTCATGTGGAGATCACGTGACGTCACCATCACGAAAAAGTTACAAGAAAGGACATAGCGGATAAATCTGAAATTGACCTTTCAACTGTATCAAAGTGTGGACAGCAATTTCTGAAGGAAGTGTCACATTTGATCAGTCCTTTTCAGCTGATGACGTCTTGCTATGAACGGAAATGTATTCAGTTGAAGAGATCGTTTCTCGTTGCAATAAAAGCGTGACCACGCGGAGCAGAAACAAAATGGCGGGTGCTGAAGTTTCGTTTCGTCAACGTGCTGTTACTGAGTTCCTCGTTAAAGAGGAAATCCTCGCTTCTGAAACTCACCAAAGACTTCAGTTTGCTTATGGAGATGTATGTATGAGAGCTAACAGTGTTAGGAGGTTAGTGAAACATTTCAAAGATGGAAACACGAGCATCCAAGATATGCATCGCAGCGGTAGCCATCGAACTGCCTCCACTGAACGCAAAGTGAAAAGTGTTGACGACATCATTAAAAAAGACAGACGTGTCACAGTATCTTAAATTACTATGTAATTTTTGAATTGGACACAATGCAAGAAATGATTGAAACCCTAGGCTATAGAAAAGTTTGTGCCTGCTGTGTCCCAAGTTTTTTTACTGGAGATCACAAAGCTGTGACAAACCATCACACATGATCTTCTGGGAAATTCTTCCACGCCCTGCCTATAGCCCCGACCTGACACCCAATGATTACCATCTTTTCCGTTTTGTGAAAGAACAAATTCGAGACCATCAGTACGACACAGGAGAGAACGTCCAGAAAGCAGTGCGTCTGTGCCTTGGATCAGCTGGAACGGAATTCTACAAGGGAGGGTATTTTCAAACTTGCAGAGCGATGGGGAAAATGTGTATAGAGAAATGGAGATTATGTTGAAAAGTGAAGAAAAGGATGCAGAATAAGGTGATATATTTATATTATCTCTTTCTCTAAATTTTTATTTAAAAAACATTTTCCCCCACGATTTTCGGTCTGATCCTCGTATGTCAGTCACGTGTTCAGAAGAAACAGTCAGAGAATGCCAAAACAAGCTATCAAGTGGAACACAACAGGTCGAAGAAAAAGAGGTCGACCATGTGTAGCTCTAAAGAGGACATTATAAGAGAGGTCAAATTAGTAGGCATAAAATCCCTTGATGAGGTTGAAAAGCTCGTCGAAAACAAGGAAGCAACTAACCGAGCCATATGTGACATTTAACAGAAAGGGAAGGATGTAAAATGTTACATATATAAATATATATATTAATATAAACGAAATCGTGATCATTGCCCCAGAAAGATTCCGTGAGCTTATGAAGGTGTAGATCAAAAGCCGTTACTGATTATTTGAAACAAAAACTCGTGGAAGGCATATCTAAGTCTGAAAATATCGCACGTCGAGACTTGGCTGAATATTGTTTCGCAAGCACTTATTAATATAAGAGGACGTTGTTCAGAGAAGTCAGTTTAGTGAACATAACATCCCTTAATGAAGTTGAAAAATTCGCCGAGAACAGGAAAACTTGGCAAACATCCATGCGAGCCCTATGTGACGTTTAACAGCACGGGAAGGATGTTAGATGTAAGAAGCACTTATTATTAATACGGAATCTTATTATAAATACTAACTCTTATTATTAATATTGAGTCCCCGACATAGTGTTGCCAGATCTAGCGGGAGAAGGTCCACTATTTATGAAAGTGTAGGTGGAGAAATAATACAGATATGCTTTTTTGCCTGATAAAAATATTGAAAATATCTGAACTGTCTGGTTTTGAGAGTAATTTGACGCTGTAATGTCTGTTTAAAGAAAAATAATATCTACTATGTATTGTGTAAAGTGTATGAGTATGTACGTTGTCATTAATATAGCTTGATATTCAGAGCTGGCAGCACTGAAACCAGTAAATGACTGAGCATTGACTCGAAGGTATGCACGTGCCCAACAATTTCTTCTTCTGTCCATCATTGTTTGAAAATCAAGAAGATACCTCATAGCCCTGCATACGTGTCTTTTGTTCTCCCAAGTATGATTCACATCTCTTCATTCTGTATACTTTCTTAAATAAACTGGTTTGCTAGCTGAAGGTTTTAGTTGTGTATTGCATATCCCAGTTTAATAGGCCACTGTACGAGTAGTACAAAAAAACAACTAAGCATGAATACGAAAATCAGGATATTTAAGAGTAATGTTCTAAGTGTACTACTCTATGGAAGTGAATGCTGGAAAATCACCAAAACCATAGAAAACAAGGTGAATTCTTTCCAGACTAAATGTTTACGAAGAATTAGAAAAATATTGTGGCCAAACAACATAAGAAATAACATCTTGTTGGCAGAGATGCAGATGAAGTCACTGACAGCAATTATTGAGGAAAGACGCTGGCGATGGTTGGGACATGTGCTTCGAATGACTGACAACTCACTACCAAAAATAGCACTAAGATGGACACCACAGGGGAACAGAAGTAAGAGTAGACCAAAAGAGACATGGAGAAGAACAACAGAAAGGATGTTGAGCAAGAGCTAGAAAGAAGGCAAAGGACAGGCATTTTTGGAAAACCCTTGCGGAAACACCATGTGCCCTGGGCACTTAAGGTTCAGAGAAAGAGAGAGAGAGAGAGAGAGAGAGAGAGAGAGAGAGATATTCCACATTTCACTTCTTGTCAAGTGAAACACAACAGGCCAAAGAAAAAGAGGCAGACCACCGAAAACTATAAAGAGACGTTGTTAACAGAGGCCAAATTAACAGGCATAAAATCCCTTGATGAAGCTGAAAAGTTTGTCAAAAAACAGAAACAATTGGCGAACTACCCTGCGAGCCCTATATGATGTTTAACAGCACGGAAGGACATAATATATAAAATAAGATACTTGTCAAAGCCCCATAGTAATATCGTTCTGACACAGAAATCTCCTTCATTGACTCCTTCGGATTTATGTTCTTTACAGCTGTGATGATCTTAAAGCCCGTACTCATAGAAGTTTGGAGTTGGCTACAGCAGGTTTCTAAAAGACCCAAAGTGAACATATAAAGCAGAATTGTTTGTATGATCTACCACCGTGGAAAATGGTCTTGAGAAGCTTTGCATAGCACGCTCAGACACTGGTTCTGTGTCTTTATCATTGTTTTCTTCGCTCTCAGAAAGTAGTTCTAAGAAACGGTTAATTAAAATTATCTGCAGTTTTGCCTATAAAATGCCTTTAAATTCTGTAAATTTCTTTGATATAAAATTTGTTCTTTGATGTACCTGGAATTGAGAGTTGTTGTTTAATATTTATATTTTTAATACACAGGTCGAAGATGAAATCTTTGCTTGATTTCAAACATTTGTTATACAAAAACTAATCTAGATAAAGACATGTAGTCTTTGTTTTTTTCCAAGTTTTTCTTCACAGTGTTTCTTTATTCACTATTCATGCAGGTCAGCATGTTCCCTGTTACCTGGAAAACGTCCAAGTCATACTCGTTCTCTTGCCACGTGTTCTTCAACATCTCTTTAATCATTGCCCCTAAAACATCCGTTATCTTTCTGTTCAAAGTTTTAATATTAGGAACTGGTGAATTGAACACTTTGTCCTTAGTGTAAGTCCATCGGAGGTGACGACATCTGTCCGATGAGGCAATCAGCGACCCATATCTGATATGCTAGTGTCAGGGTTAGCTAACCATAGCTGATATGCTAGCGTCAGGGTTAGCTAACCATAGCTGATATGCTAGCGTGAGGGTTAGCTAATCATAGCTGATATGCTAGCGTCAGGGTTAGCTAACCATAGCTGATATGCTAGAGGCAGGGTTAGCTAACCATAGCTGATATGCTAGCGTGAGGGTTAGCTAACCATAGCTGATATGCTAGCGTCAGGGTTAGCTAACCATAGCTGATATGCTAGCGTCAGGTTTAGCTAACCATAGCTGATATGCTAGCGTCAGGATCATTGAACTATAGGTGAAGATGACTCTCTCCGAACTCTCCGCGTTACCCCCAGTAACAGAACAACCCGGCTAACTGGTTATTGATCACCATAGTCCCCATGGTGGTGGAGTCTGTTAAAGAAACATTGCACACAGCCCATCTCCTGCTTTTAATCTGTACTCCGAGACTGAAAAAATAGCTGCCATAACCTGCTCCCACGCTGATACGATGCTGTGCCTCAATACCTCCACAGCATCGGCTGCGAAGAACACCAGCTCGCAGTTACAGGGAGACTGCAGAAACAAACAAAACAGTGTACCAAATTAATAAAAGGTCAAGAGGGGAAATGTAGGTGAAAGTGATGGCCATGTTGTTGGGATATCCCTCTCAGTTCACTGTAAAGTTTGCATTCAAGAACTGACCAACGACTAGCTCACAAGATAGCGGTGCATCATCCTGTTGGAAAACTACCAATGACTCAAACTAATTTTTTTACACTTCCTCCTCCCTCCTCCTCCTTCTTCTTCTTCTTCTACTTTTCTTCTTTTTCTTCTTCTTCTTCTACTTTTTCTTCTTCTTCTTCTTCTACTTTTCTTCTTCTTCATGTTCTTGTTCTCATACTTCTTTATCTTCTTCTACGTTTTCGTTTTCTTCTTCTTCTTCTTCTTCCTCTTCTTTTTCTTTTTCTTTTTTCTTTTTCTTCTACTTTTCCTTTTCTTCTTCTCCTTGTTCACTCAATTCTTCTTCTTCTACTTTTCGTTTTCTTCTTCTTGTTCGACTCTTCTTCTTTCTCTTCTTCTTCTTCTTCTTCATCTCTGTATTTACAATGTATTTTTGTTTATGTATATGTCTGCTTATGTATGTGTGCGTGAGTGCTATTTTATTAGGTTAATTACGTCTTCTCTTTTACCCTGAATGTAGTAGTTAAATAATACGTTTTTTCCTAATTTAATTTGTATATTTGTACTAAATCGAGTGTGTGGGAAGAATGAAAGATGGAGTGAGAAAGGGTAGAATGTAAGAAGGGCCTGCGTGCTCAATTGTTTACACTTGAAAAATAAAGATTATTCATTCATTCATTCTCATACTTCCTCTTCTTCTTCTTTTCTTCGTTTTCTTATTCCTCTAATTCTGCTTTTTTTTCTTCTTCTTTTTTATTCTTCTCATACATACTTCTTCTTCTTCTTCTTCTTCTCATACTTATTCATCATCTTCTTCTTCTTCTTCTTCTTCTCCTCATACTTCTTCATCTATTTCTTCATCATGTTCTTCTTCTTCTTCTTCTCCTCATATTTCTTCTTCTTCTTCTTCGTCTTCTTCTTCTTCTTCTCATATTTCTTCTGCTTCTTCTTCTTCTTCTTCTTCTTCACCTTTCGAAGCCATTAAGGCTCACTGCTGAAGAAAAAGTTCACCTCCCCTCCTCATTATTATTATTCTTCTCTCTGCAGTTGGTGACTTCAAATTCCTGCATATATTCTTCTGAGTTGTCTCTCCATCTCTGTCTTGGTCTACCGCTTTGTCTTATTTCCTTCATCCTTTCTTGTACAAAAATGATTTTTCTTTGTCCATTTCTTCCATTCTAGTTTTATGTATATAAGAAAAAAGGAAAGAAAGTTTATATTCCCCAAATTTTTTTTTTTTTTTAAAGAAATGTCGAAACCTCCTGACCCTGACATTCTGCTGGTAGGTAAAGCCGGATTCTTGAAGAGTACGACCGGAAACAGTATTCTGAGACAGAAGGCTTTCAGTAGTACATCAAGCACTACATCAGTGACGTCACATGTCCAGTCTGGCGTGACGGAGTTTAACGGTCGATCTATAGAGATAATGGATGGTCCAGGAGTGGGGACACCAGGTTAAATATTTGGAACGCTGCCAGGTTGGCCAGGTCAGCCTTGGTGTGCGCCATGCAGGCAAATTCTCGCGGCTACCACGCGTTTCATGAAAGGGCACATAATAGGAAAAAGAGAGGAAGACCAAGGCGAAGATAGCTACAAGACGTCGTTGATGATCTGCAAATGGATGCATCAGAAGCAGGGCATCTTGCTTACAACCGAGAGGCCTACAGGAGAGCTGTTAGGCAGGCAAAGTTCCGTAAGGGACATGCAAATGTCTGACTGAAATGACTGACCATGCGTTTCTGATTGTAGTGAGATTTGGCGGCAAGTTTACAAAGGAAGATCAAGTGACCGTTGTATTTCTGAATGGAGTTTTTGGTGAGGATTTTGTTAGAAATTACTGCATTATAGTGATGACTTGTGGAGACAGTTCTGAACAAGACAGCGAGGAGACTAGACTAAGCTTTAAAAACTGGTGCAGAGAACAAGATGACGCGTATGCAGATCTTATGAGAGAGTGTAACGATAGAAGTGTGTTATTTTACAATATGACCAAAGATTACAGAAAAATGGATACTCAAATGTCACATTTAATCACGTTAATAGATAACCTACGTTTCTGCGGTCGCAGATACACTTATGAAGAATTTAGAAGAGTGAATTACAAAAACACAGGAGTACAATGTGACATAGGAAAATGATGAATTCTGAGAAAGAACTGCAGGTTCTGCTGAAGACTGCAAGGCATCATTGATGATCTGCGAGTGGATGCATCAGCAGCAGGGCAGCTTTCTTACAACCGAGAGTAGACCAATAGAAAAAATCTTAGATGGCTTGACAAAATGACATGAGAGAAGCACAACAACAACAGGAACTAATGGAAAAACATGAAAGATGGAGAAACCGTTGAGAGACATGATCCCCGACTCCTCCTGGCATGGCACATGATGATAGTTAAACAGGTTTTGTTCAGACCACTAGAAAGATAGATCGATACTTCATTCTGTGCTTTTAATAATTTAAGTCAGGATACACGACGATTTCGACGAAGAACAGATGCAGCTGAAGTAATTCTTGTAAGCGATTTCTTTTATTATTTTTTTTTTGCTGTAACAAATGTGCGAGAATATGAAACCTTCGTCGTGTTATATATTCTTATTTTGTTGAGTGAGTGGATAACATTGTGTGTGTAATAGCTTTCAATTCACACCTAGCAATTCTGTTATATATATATATATATATATATATATATATAATTTAGTAGTAAATAGAGGTTGAATGACTGGGCTCTAGTGCAATACGTGAGATGAATGACAGATTATCAGACAGGCCTGCGTGCCAACTCTTTGCCCTTCGAAAATAAAGTATGTTGTTTCATTCATTCTATACATACTCCGATGTCCTATTCGATATCTCTTTCAACGTATAATAACTAGCAGGCATACCCCGGCGATGCCCGGGTAAATAGGGTGCTAGACCACCATGTAGGGAATATTATTAGCTGAAGGCGTAAATTGTTCACAACAGTGTTATAAAGTATTTTTTAAATGAATACGTGATGACATTACTGGTTATGTGACAAATCGAGTAGGTTTTAACGTGTCCTTGTCAGTGGCCTAATTAACTATTCATGAAGCTTTGAGATATACGTTTCAAAAAGTTCGCATAATAAAGTATAACAATTGACAGTACGTTTCAAAAACAATTTCAAATCATCATCATCATCATCATCATCATCATCATCATCATCATCGTCATCGTCATCATCATCATCATCATCATCATCATCATCATCGCCTTTCACTCCTTTGAGAACACAGGCCACGGATAAAGGCTCTCCAGTCATCCCTGTTCTTGGAATTATTCTCTGCTTCCTTCCATATGTATCACTTATCTCTGAGCACTGTCATAATTTCAAAGCATGATCAAAGTCTATTGTAGCCAAAAACATTAAATGAACCCAACTTTCATGAAGCTTAATCAAGTAATCTTGTGCTTGTACCTGTACGAAGTCCCTGTAACTGCGAGCTGGTGTTCTTTGTAGCCGATGATGTAGAAGTGTTGAGGCCCAGCATCGTATGGGCGTGGGAACGGGTTATGGAAGCTACATTTTTCAGTCCCGGTGTACAGCTAATCAGCAGAGAGTGTGCAGTACTTCTTTAACAGACTCCACCACCATGGGAACTAATTCGAATCCTCCGTATTAGCGAGGCCTTAGGGTACGAACGGAGAGGAGGAACAGGGTCTTGGTCATCTATGGTTCGCTAACCCTGACGCTAGCATATCAGCTATGGGTCGCTGACTGCCTGATTGGACAGCGCCTTCACCCCCTTAATCAAGTAATATAGCAGTTTAGCATGAATACGCTTTTGGGATCTTGGCTTTATGTATAACATCCATTCTATGTTTTTTTTACCATCCTTCTTTAGAACTAGATTAGTTTTGGATGTTGTCCCACACAAAATTTCACCCCTAGTTCCTTCATTCTTGACATCGAAGTCGATTCCCAGTTGTGTCTGAAGTGCTTCTCCAACACCTTCTTTCATTGAATTGCTAAATTAGATTGTCAACTCCAACCTGCGATCCTCGAAGGATTTAAGGAGGTCCACGGAGAGTCATGCGGATGTCTGCGTACCAGGATTTGGTTAATGTATAACACTAGAATTATGTGAAGATTTAAAAATTCCTACCATATGATAAGGGGGTACGGGGAAGCATCATTTGTTTAAGGAGTCCGCGACCTGAGAAATGTTGAGAACCGCTTCTGCAGATCATTTAAATGAAAACTCGTGGAGGGCACATCTAAGTCTGAAAATATCGCTCTTCAGTGTCATCGGAAGTCCAGGTCTGACTGAATATTCTTGCGCAATCGCTTATTAATACTGAGACCACGACATGTTGTCTGAGACCACGAGATGGTGTCTGAGGCCACGACATGGTGTCTGAGACCACGACTTGTTGTCTGAGACCACGACATGGTGTCTGAGACCACGACTTGTTGTCTGAGACCACGACATGGTGTCTGAGGCCACGACATGGTGTCTGAGGCCACGACATGGTGTCTGAGGCCACGACATGGTGTCTGAGGCCACGACATGGTGTCTGAGACCACGACTTGTTGTCTGAGACCACGACATGTTGTCTGAGACCACGACATGGTGTCTGAGACCACGACATGGTGTCTGAGACCACGACATGGTGTCTGAGACCACGACTTGTTGTCTGAGGCCACGACATGGTGTCTGAGGCCACGACATGGTGTCTGAGACCACGACATGGTGTCTGAGACCACGACTTGTTGTCTGAGACCACGACATGGTGTCTGAGACCACGAGATGGTGTCTGAGACCACGACATGGTGTCTGAGACCACGACATGGTGTCTGAGACCACGACATGGTGTCTAAACCACCATAAGATGCACTGACGGTGGAGGAGGAGGAGACAAATAATAAAAATGTATTTCTTTCTTGATTAAAAAATAACGAAAATATCTGGTTTTGAGTAGCTTGATGTGTGATGGCTGTTTGAAGAAAACATAACTGCACAATATGTACTGTGTAAAGTGTATGTGAATGTACGTCTTTCCTAACCTGGTTGTCTATTCAGAGTTGGAAGCACTGAGACCTGCAAATGGTTACGTCCTAAAATGGGAAGTTTAACAGTCTGTAAGTTGTGACAGGTCCTTAGAAGACCTTGTCATGGGTTATGAATATTTATGTCAAGGTCAAAGAATCCGATTTAATTGAAAAGAACTAAGGAACAATATGTTTTCATATTTGGCGTCTTCTAATTTAAAAAAAAAGTATTTCAGTTTGAAGTAAAAAAAGATAGATTTGTTAATGCATCAAACTGGTTTGGCAGGATCATAAGATGACTTAGCCGAAATCGTGTAAATACCACGTGACTGATGTCAGTTATTTGGCAGACAATGTCCGTAACTGGACAGTCTGACGGGATAGTGTGAGAGGAGATCACCAACCGAGCTAATGGCCTGCATGAAAGCTCGTGTTCTCTGGAGAAGCATAATAGCCAACGCCAGTCGGCACGGCACATGATGATGATGATTATGATGAATATGATGATATGATGATGATATATCTTTCATCTGTGTATTCGTTACTGCGTGATCGTTCGTGTGTGTCGTGTGTATATGTTTTTCCAATATGCATTTTCTCATAGGTTGTCTCCCCACTATTTATAATTTGGTTGTCTAACCGAGTGGTTCTCAACTCTTTCTTCACGAGTTGCAGAAACCTGCAGGCAGTGACAATTATTTTCCTGTCTACAATTTGCCACTACCTGGAATAAAACAAAAAGAAAAAGAAAATAAAATAAAGTAGAAATAGTGTGAAATTTAGATGTGTTACTTGGACTCAGACTAGACACTTCGCGTATCCCAATTATAGAGCCAGTGACCTCCGTGTTAAGTTTTGAGTTCGCTGTGGAAAAATATTTGCTTTTCTTATACTATATTTTTACTGGTTGTTGATATTTCTTGGCCATTATTTGGGCGCAATTTTTTCCTGCAGCTGCAAAGGAAGTGATCAGAATGAAATCCCAGTTTTTGATGTTCTCGAGCAGTTCTTGGTAGATGTCGTCTCGAGATCTCCTTCAATTCTTGCCACAATGTCATGTGGAGTTCTCGTGCAGTTCTTGGCCTGATTTTATGTCGAGTTCTCGTGCAGTTCTTGGCCTGATTTTATGTCGAGTTCTCCTTGTGTGCTGTGTATGGAAGACTACCTCTGCCATTTCCCCTCTTTCTCCTTCGTTTTAGTTAAACATGATGGCGGGCGATAGAAAACCAGATC